>JAOPUG010000215.1:28808390-28819004 GCA_027564375.1 Micropterix facetella | reverse complement strand
TTTAATGTATGTAATTTTTCAACAACCGACGAATTCCAATATATGACAACTAGCTTTAAGTGATTATTACGACATGCCTTTATTGTATATCTGGAATGAATAAATTGATACTGATACTGATATATGTGTGGTCGTTATTGGTCTTGTAGACCATTTTGCCGATTCACCTTTGTCAAACAAATTTGGTATCGTTTAGGGCGCTCAATAGGGACTTATGTAATTGTTGTTGGAAATATGATGTTATTGGCAACATTGCTGTTGGCTATCAGTCATTAGTCGTTTCGTTCCCGCTCAGAATAACGGCCACAAAATGTCTGCTGCATATTATATAATATAATACGACAGTGTGAATTAGTGCAAATAAACCGAACTCTATAAAATTAAAGTCGTTGTTATTCTATACAGCTGCGACCTAAAAAATTATCTTGAAAAATATTCATTTTAATTTAGGAGATGACTGAGCAAGCCCGTTATCTCAAAAATAGTAAAACGTAAGACTTTTGCAACACATCGACGTTTTGTATTTCGAGTCTTACGTTTTTTATATTATTATCTCATGTTTATTATAGACGTAGGTACATTATTAGTTGTTTTTGAGCAATGGCTTTTTATTGGGATTTGCGAATATCGTAATTTGCGAGCCGGCAATTTATTGAGGATTGGCAACGCTGAGGATATGAAAGTCATTACATTTTTTTTACTACTTTCCAGCGGTTCGCATAACTAGAAATACATTTTATTAAATGATTAAGTAACGTTTATATGCGAAATACTCATTCTTATAATTAAAATAAAGTAAAAGATATCGCAATGTTTTGAATCATGTGGTGTTTTTAGTGTTGGGCACACTGACATGAAAATGAAGTTTGGACGAGTTTGTTTTTAATGGGAGGGGTTATGATGGCCGGGGCGATGTTTTTTCAATTTGCTATGTGAGCAGTTTACGTCCGTCGATGTTTTGCAGCGCGACAGTGAAAATATTCGTTTCGTTTCGTTTTATGAGTTGTTATCGGTAGGGCCGCGGTCACGTTGCGCAAAATGGCCAACGATCTGTGGTCATGTCGATGTTGTTCGGAAGCTCTTACCTGCTGGCTGCGTCTTAAGCTGACCCCCGAGGAGATCGAGCAGCGTTACAGGAGCAACGAGATCGACAGGATCATAGAGAAGGACAAGCAGACGCTGCGGAGGCAGGTGAAACTTCTGCTGCTGGGCGCTGGCGAAAGTGGAAAGTCAACATTCCTCAAGCAGATGAGGATCATCCATAAAGTCAAGTTCGAGCCCGAACTGATAAGGGAGTACCAGCACATCATTTATCAGAATATCGTGAAGGGAATCCAGGTTTTGGTGGACGCTCGGGACAAACTCGCCATCCCTTGGGAGAATCCTCGCAATTTGGACATCGGACAACAGGCCCTACACTTCAATAGCTCGGCAACTTTAGACAATCGACTATTTATGCATTACGCTCCACACATTCATTCCCTTTGGCATGATCGCGCCATCAGAAGAGCTTATGACAGGAGGCGTGAATTTCAGTTGGTATGTTTCATCATAATTTACATAATAATATTATGATATATTTACATATAACTATCTGTGTCTCGGTCAAGTAGTGGTGTATTTGGATTCTAAAAGAAATATTTAATGTAGGGAATCGATTCCAGTCCATTGATGTCTTTCTACCTTTTCGTTTATCAATAAATTAATGTTGATTTCACTCCCAGCGCTGTCTGAGTCTCTTTATTGCTGACTTTTTTATCTTCTAACCAAAATCGACAGTGTCATCATTTTATCTTCTAACCAAAGTCAACGTTCATTCGTTTTATTGATGTTACTTTCATTCTGCGGCAACTGCATGTAAATGTGTCATTTGTTTTATTTACCATATCTCGCTCTGTGTATTATATAATCAAAATATCTCCAAAAACTAATGCTAAAAGGCTATGTAAGTATTACTGGAAAAGTGACTTTTTGCTGTTATATCGGTCTCTTTTTTTGAACATGACAGAATGTACTTCAATTGTTTCTAATAATGATTATCGATTTTAACCCGGCAAGCTTCTGGTGAGAAAATTTATTACAAAGTGTATGGCAGGGTATGACATACCCTGGCATTTAAAGTAATTAAAAAGATATATAATAAAGATATTATATTTTAATTGTTTGTATTATGTAACTAGCATATAATTTATGAGATTAAATAAAATAGAATGTTATTATATAGAAATAATAATTATTTATTTATAGTTTCCGTAAACAATGAAATTATAGGAATCAAACTTTAGGTTTACAAACATTAACAAAGTAACCAAATTATTATTCTATATTATCTTTAAAACAACTTAAAACTTAAAAACAATGATATCTTCTAGTAAAAAAACGTCATTTAGGTTTTTCCTCTTATAGATATTATTTATCGTACTCCGTACATATGGGCTTTGCGCAGGTGTTGCAAGGGTATTTGGTCTTCCGATCTTTCTTATTTCGGCATTCGCAGCATCTCACATATCATCCAGGGACATTCTCAGAAGGTTCAGATGCATGTTCACCAAGTTGGCTTGAGATCGGCTGACGAATGTGAACTGGGATATTTTTTTTCTCTCCTTAACAGTAGGCGTTCGTCAATGAGCGATAGGCCCACGTTACGAATGAATTCTGTTCTTTTGACAGCAGCATTTGTATTCGCTCTATAAATAGTGCAAGCATTGACAGCAGCCATGATCACAACACCATAGAATAACATCATAGGTCATTGTTTACTGTTGCGAGAAACGTTGTAACTGTTTCTTTTTCTCTCACGTAGATTCATTTATTGAGTTGTAGTGGTGCATTGTGGACATAGCGACAACATTCATTTTCATCAAAAACTAAAAATAAATGCAAATTAAACTAAGATAAATAATAAAAACATTTTGCATAAAAATAATACATTGAATATGTGACAGGGTATGACGAACCCAAAAGAGGTTTACGCGCGAATATCCCGTCCGGCATCCCATGGATCACTACGACCACGTCCCTATCCCCTCCCGCATACCCTTGACTTCAACTACTTAGCGCGCTAGTGTTGCCAGACAAATATTTCAAAAGATACACAACTTTGTCATGGCCTTGGCATGACACACCCTGCCACAAGCTCGCCGGGTTAAAATTGATTTTGAAATTACTCACAATTCTTCAAAACTTACAACCGTGAACCACTTCTGTTATGGGGTCTGTAATATAGGACATTAGTGAAATGCTGCTACTTATCGTTTTAATCAAAAACATCAGTAACTTCTTTTAATTTCATTTCGCTGCTGGCGCAGCATCTGTGGAGTGTACAGAAATTAATCATAAAAATTGGAATTCGCATCAATTTTCCGCTTATTTCAGGCGATGCAGTGTTTCAAAATGTTGATTATTTCTTTGATGAGCAAATAAAATGGACATGTGAGGTAAGCATGTTTTCATCTAGATATCATTAGCATCTTGTTAGTTTTCAACTAAGGTATTCAATTTTATGTTTATCTCCAGGGAGCCTATTATTGAAAAATGTGTATGGCCCATGTAAATCAAATGGACCAATAGACACATTTAGTCTGCTTTTTTTAAGTACAAGGGCCTTAATTACTAACTGAAAACTTGACTGTACTTTTAAAAGTATATTCATTGATCGCATCTGCGAATCTTAATCAAAATATCAATATGTTTAACATTTTTAAAATGCTGAAATTTAATGCCCTTCAAATGCCATTCCAGACCTTAGTAACCTCTCGCCCGCTGGAGAGCTATTCAGATCATAGTTTATGTCCCCTCTGTAGTAATACTTCTTGCATAACTAGACATAGTTTAGCCAGCTGCAAGTCGACCTTAGATCAATTTCGGTATACCTACTACTGTGGTGAAGTCCATATTCTTATTCGTGAGGTAATAAGATCTAACTCCCTAATACAGTGTGCAGATATCTATAAGGTCAAAAACCACCCCAAAACCTTTCTCAATAATTGAGAAAGCTTCCTACTTTTTGGAGGAGGATTCGGCTGCTATGCAATATAATTTCGCTAAAAGTTTCAAATGCACTACCTTCTATCTAGATCTCTTTACTCCGTGCCTCGGAAGATGACCCTTAATGTAGAATTAACAGTTCCATAGGACCTAGAGACCACCAGTAAAAAAATAACACTCATGATCTTGCAAAAGTCATCACCCAGAATGCCTTCACTGTTTACCTTGACACGTCAAACTAGATAAATGTAAACGCAGCCCAACCCGCTCCAAAAATATAGGTGTAACGGCGTAAATAAGATAAAACGAATTTACCGCGTCAAGTTAGTAGCACCCGATGTTTCGGCTTTGTTGCAACCGCCTTTGTCCAGGTTAACTATCTAATCTGGACAACAGTGGTTGCAACATTGCCGAAACGTCGGGTGCTATAAACTTCATGCAGTAAAATCGTTTTATCTTATTTATAATGTCAAACAACTGCGATAGTTTTCAATTTCATATAATATTTTAAAATTGTTCAGGGAGGAAAAAATCGACACATTTAAAAAAAAATACCTTCATAATGTGATATAATATACGACGATATCTATCAGAATTAATTTTTAAAAAAATGTTTAGTATATTAGGAGGTTTTTGTTTGCAGAAGATTATATTGCACCTTTGAAAGGATAACCTCATACTTGCACTTGTTGTGATTTTACAGGAGAGCCATTTTAAGATTTTTTTCATCCAATGTCGCATTGTTCTGCTTGTATTAATTTGATATAATTCTTCTTTGCATAAATTAAGCCTTCTACTTTTGTGAATTGGAGCATGTTTTTTACAGGAGTAATATATTCTTTATTTATGTTTTGTTTTAAAGAAAGGTGTACATTTATGCCCCTGTTGCACCAACATATCACACCTTGTCCTACCAAAGGTGTGATATATGAAAAATTCAGTTGAAAGGCGATCTGCAACTTTTTTTGATTTAGGGCTTGGTCAACGAGGAAAAAACATTTTTTCAACTTTCGAGAAATTGTGTTTCCCTTCCCGAGTCATTTGACCTTCCCAAGTCAAAAAACGGTGGTGCGTGCAGAGTGAACTTGACCTCAGCAACCTCGGATGACATTTCTGAAACTGCCCCGAGATGCATTGTAAGCGGTGTGTCTGTGTTGGTGTGGTGTTTTTCGTTCTTTATATGTAGTTAAGAGTAATTACTGTTATACGGTGGAAGTTGGCACTCGTAGCTTGGCAGTCAAATCTCTGTTTAATCTCTTTAGATTTTAGCCTTGCCAGGAATCAACTCTTTCCTAGAAATCATCTAAAACTATGATTTCTGGAGCTCAAATCTAAATGGGTCCGAAGTGAGAGTGAATGGGTAGTAAGATAAATGCTCGCATGCGAAAAGGCAGCTGTCCTATACCTACTACAACCGGTCGTTAGTCTGGAATCGATTTTTCATCCCCCAGAAGTGTAATAATACATAAATAATATAATAATATAATATAACTCTGATCTGTAAGTTCCATAGCAGTTTTATTTGTATTTATTTATTTAGATGCAGCTTAAAAGCTTCGGTAACTCCAGGTTGGACTGCAGTCAATGAACTAAAATTGGCTGTGTAGTTCAAATTATTCAATAATGTGTCACTAATTATTCAATATCCTAACCACAAAGAAACCACAATGTGTCATTAAATAAGTCCACTACTCATACATACCACTAAAATCTCAATTTTCGGGAAGCGGATGACTTAATCAGGATATATTCTTCCGCTAGCGAAAAAAGGAAAGGACGAAATGCTTTTGAGTGGATGATGGACAGATAGATGGAGGGCAATATAATGCAAGCTTGCAAATAGATACATTTTAAGGTCTAGCTTCCGACTAGTCAGATACTGCTTGGGGCTCTTCAGTGAAAACATTTGAAAATGGAACTCTTTGTCTGTAGAATAAAGTTTATTTCATCTGCCTTTTCTTGTTTCATTGTCGTGCCATTTAAAAAATTGCATGCCTGCATTACGATGGATTTAACTTCAACATTTTCACTATATGATTTTTGAAGATTTTAAGTTTAATTTGACAGCTCAGCTGAGTCTCGCTTGAATGAAACATAAGCAGAATGACAATTTATAGCTGATTTGCAGAATTCAAATATGGTTGTGTCAATCTTAGTGACAAATTTCATCAAGGTCGCCCGTCCACCGTTATCTACAACAAAATCATCAATGCTATGCGCCGTATGATTGAAACAGACAGGCATGTGACCTACCATGAGATTCGGGCATCCTTAGGCATAAGCACGAGTCAGGTAAATTTAATCCTACACACACATTTGGCTGTGAGAAAACTGTGCTCGCGGCGAAACCCTTATAATTTAACTGTGGCTCAAAAAACGGGATGTGTCACAGTGCAATGCCATACTTGCCAGATTTACACGAAACATGAATTTACATCTACAACACCGAAACAAAGCAGCGATCGACCATTTGGGTCTTTCAAAATGAGCGAAACCCAACCAAAGCAGCGTGCATGCAAAATGCTGGGAAGCGGATGATCGCTTCCTTTTTAGGAAAATGGACACGTGGCTACTGTTGCTTTGGAGAACATTCATCGTACCCTGAATGCTCATTGGTACATGACCATTTGCTTGTCGAATGTTATTGACGAACTCCGTAAAAGCAACTGTCAATGTTGCATCATCTTGCACCATGACAATGACAGGTCTCACACAGCCAGACGCACAAACAAATTTTTAAAGGCTAAAAACCTAGAACTCATGTGCCATCCTACATACAGTCCTGACTTGGCACCTTGTGACCTTCTTGTTCCCAAAAATTAAGAACCAATTAAACGGTCAACGATTTTATCGCCAGAAGAGGCTGTCGAAGGATATGACAAACATGTTTGCTGGGTCACCACAGAGGAGTCGAATAAATGTTATGAAAATTGGTTTATATGTATGAAAAAGTGTATTAACGCTCGCTGGGAATATTTTAAGAAACAGCAAATTGATTTTTGTCCATTCATTGTAATTTTTTATTATTCATTCAGGAAACTTTCAGTGTGGCCCTCGTATTTACACAATTTCTTTTTGTATATACACGCTCACATTTCATTATTATGCTGCGCGTCGTAATCACACCATTAAGCACTATACACTGCTTAAAAGGCACTGCTTATGCAGCGATAGCGAGCGACGAGGTTTTGTGTCTACTGCATCACTGCTGTCAGGAGCAGCCTTAGAATATTTTGTAGGCGGTGCGAGATCTGAATGCGTCCCCAACCGACAAATATTTATTATTTGTAATTTACTAGATGTCATCCGCGGCTTTTCTGTTCGATAAAAAGTAGCCTATAAAATTAATGAATCAGGGACCAGATAAACTCTGCCAAAAAAGCTAGAGTTCTTTCTGGGCAATCGTTTAGCGGTGATTAAACAACAGACAGTGATTCGGTCTCGGAGGATTTCGGCACCCGGTGCGGTTGCACCACTCGCATGGGGCTGCCCCTGACTGCTACATCTTTTAAAAGTGAAACAGACATAGCACTACCATATCCATTTTAAAAGACTTTTTTTCTTTTTGGTTGTTTCCTCGATTATGTCTCAGACCAGCAATTCTTGTATCTTTTCGCTTACTTTTTTTTACGAGGGGAATCGGTATCCGCCAGTATGGTTGGGCCACTGGTTTTATAGTTTCGTCAATCGGAATCTCAACTAGAATGTCCTTTAACTTAGAAAATTCTTTGGTTCCCACTTGATCTATTTCCACTTCCATTCTTAAAACTCCCAACTCTGTCGAGTCTTTTCCAAGTAAATCTTTTGTTCCTCCGTTGATGACGTAAAATGTCCCATTCATTTCTCCAACTCCTATTTTAACCGTTGCCTCAAATGAACCCTTAGCACCTAGAGGCGTTTCGCTTCCATATGGAACCGATCTCTTATTTGGTCTCTTGACTTGATTAAACACATTTGCGTTTCTCCTTTCCAAACAATCCCACAATTTATCCGAGATCAGTCCACTAACATGTCTATGTCTACTCCTCCGACCAGATATTTCACAGAAGTGTCACTATCATTATGGACATTGAAAACATACTCGACATCCTCATCTACACAATTGATCCTTACATCTTTCTTCGTCTTGTTTCCCTTAAAGTTATTTCCTTGGTCTTCTTTTGTTTTTCCTTCCGAGTCCTCAACTTTCCTTTTCTGACATTTTCTGGTTATGCAACATTGAGCGAAATGTCCCATCTTTCCACAGGAGTGGTATTTTTGGTTTCTTGCTATGCAAAAACTGTCTTGTGTATTGTGTTTCCTGCTTCCGCTTTTTAGACCCATCTGGTAGGTAATCACTTCTCTCTTGTTTCTCATATCCTCTTCCTTGCTGCCGATCTGAGTAACGTCAATTTTCTTAGATTTATTTTCATAGTCCTTCACCTGTTATCTTACTTACTTCCAGAGTGTTCGCATTATTGGCAATCCTTTCAAGCGTGATATCATATCCAATGTTTAATATCTTCTTCCTTAATTTAGCAGATACACATTTTTCTGTTATTTGGTTAATTAAATGATCATCCACCTTATCAAAATTACATTTGGTTGCTTGCTTTCTCAATGTCACCAGAATATTTTCGAACTTCTCCATTTCTCCTTGCTTTATGAGCCGACATACATGCCGTTCATAAACACGACTTTGCTTGGGCAGGAAAGATTTGTCCAATTTGTCGACGCAATTTTAAATACGTCGACGCCGGCAACTGGCTTTACAGAAGCTTCAGGTAGATTGCATTAGACCTCCTGCAAGACAGAACCTCCTAAAAGTCGCAGTGTTGCCTGTTTCTTTACTGATGTTTGAATGTCTGCCGCTTCCAGGTAAATCTCCAGCAGCCTCTTCCATTTATTTTAATTAAAAGGATGTTTGATTAGACCTTCAGATATCGCCAATTTAATGGTCTTTCAAAATCACACTTTTCTAATTTATTGGATGTATTTAAATCACAATATATCCGATTTAATGGAAGTTTTAGGACTTTCCAATTCAATGAAGGTCCTAAAACCACAATGTTTCCAATTTAATGGACGTTTGAAAACCGCAGATACTTCCAATTCAGTGGAGGTCCTAAAACCGCAATGTTTGTAATTTAATTGACGTTTTCAAACCAAAATGTTTCCATACCATTTAAAACCATAGATATTTTTACGGTTGCTGATATTTCCAATTTAATGAAGGTCTTAAAACGCAATGTTTCCAATTTAATGGAAATTTTAAGATTGCGGATATTTCCAATTCAATGGAGGTCTTAAAACTGCAGGTTTCCAATTTAATGGATGTTTTAAGACAACAAATGTTTCCAATTCAATGGAGGTCTTGAAACCGCAGGTAGTTCCAATTTAATGGAGATTTTGAAGTCACAATTATTTCCAATTGAATGGAGGTTTTAAAATCGCAGACATTTTAACCAATGGCAAGCAGTGCTTATTTTGTCAGAACTTCTTAGGCTTATCTGTTGCAATAACATTACTAATGTAATCAACCAATGTACAATATGGGGTGGCAGGCTATAAACAAAACACTACATATCCAAAAAAGTAGTAATGTCGCAATTCTCACGCTCGGGCGGCACTCAACACTCCTCTCTTGCCAAATGTAAGACTCTCGTTCGCGCCTCGAGCTATACACTGGCTATCCCTCACGCATGCTCGCACAGCAGTGACACACACATGTCCACTTTCTGCCCCGGCTCTCGTGTTTCTGACGCAGCACTCTGTGCAAGTGCGCCCAGGTATCTCTACGTGATACTACACACACTACAATGGTCAACTCTAAAATTTTATTTAGGAATTCTGTTGTAGAAATGACATTGTCCCATAAGACAAGTTCAACCTTTTTAAATTAGAACTTACAAACTAAAAGCTTATTTCTATTTGTGATATTTATATTATGCCGGCCATTTACTATTGAAGTCTCAAATATGTTGCTCTGTTAAAAATGTTCGGTATTTATTTTTTACATAATTAAAATTGGAAAAAACTTTTTCACAAACATAATATGTTGATCCGAAACTACTTAAGAACTTCAAGGCCAGGTCAATTATTGCAGGAAGTCTTCCTTAGGTCCCAATTTCCAGAAATCTGATCATTCCTTTGAAGAATTTTGTAGTTTCGATACTTTTTCTGGAAAAAGCTTTTTAGCGCAATATGATTTTGCAGTTCAGTGCGTTACAACTGAATATTGGCAGGATATCTAATTATTTCTGTCTAACTGATTATGAAGGAATTCATGAAAATGTGTAAATTTTGTTTTTTACTCTCAAAGACCTGAAATCTGCTCTCAAACGATCGTACTAAGCAGGTTTTTTCATTCATTATTTCCGCGGCGCGCAACACTATTTTAATTTGGCGGGAATTTTCGACTTTGCTCACGCGGGTCATTTAGATTTCGTCATGGTGTTGAGCAGCCTTGCTCTAAAACCTAGTCCATATATCGAACATGTAGCCCTTTTTTGCAGCACAAAGTAAGCATCAGCAACTCTACCCCATAATATAATGCCATATAATATAATCCATAAAAGTAGCTGAAGTAAACTAATCAGGCGATCACCATGTCATTCAGTTGCCTGCTTTTCCTTACAGCAAAAGGTG
>JAOPUG010000215.1:28661316-28676765 GCA_027564375.1 Micropterix facetella | reverse complement strand
TATATATCTATCTATATAAATCCAAGCATGGAATTATATGATATATGTAATTCCACGCTTTTTCCTAGGCCTATTCGTTTAATTAGATAAAATAACATTTCGCTGGCGTCAGCCTGACCCCGCAATGCAAGCTTAGCGCAAAAAAATCAAAAATAGATTTGGCCCAAAATCAAATTTTTCCACGCTTTAGAACATGTTCATCCATAAAGTTGACAAGTTTTCATTGGCATTTGCTGTTAATTTACATTTTATTTTGCATTTTATTGGCATTTTTAATTTGACATTTGCATTTCATTGACATTTGTATTTCATTGGCATTGGCATTTCATTTTCGAAATAATACGAAAAATACTACGAAAAGTAGATGTCTTTCAAACCGGATTTTGAGTTCTTGAGTTACAAAATTTAGAGCTGCTTGACGTAAGGGGCCGTGACTTTAAACGAATTACCTGATTTGAAAAAATCTTTCGCGAATCAGTTATGCTCATCGTATGGATGAGCTGATTAGAGCTGCTAAATACAAACCAATCCGAGCCCAGCGCTAACGTTTCGAAGAGTACTTTTCATCTTACTACTAGTTCCATTACTCAATAGAGAGCTAAGATTGTGCATTGGTTACGAGTAAATTTAAAAATGGCATCCTCTGCACATAGAGTAATGTATAGAGAGTCTTCATGCCATATTCAATCAAGGTCGTTTCAGTACCGCTCCTTACAAATTATTCAATAGTCAGCGTATTTTCGCGATATTCGCCTTGTATAGGTTCACCATCTATAAAGTAAATCACAGGCATTCTTCTAAAGAAAATATCTCAGAAATTGGACCATATACGGCTGAGACAAAGGGATTCGTACTTTATCATTTCGAGCTCTTTGTGACAACGCAATTTACCGATCGTTATGTCACACCCAATACGAAGCACCTACCATCTGTGATTGCCAGAAGCCGTCGCAATTTTTAAACGGAGTTGCAGAGCACTCACTTCCAAACGTATAATTTAAAGATAATTATAATTAAGTTTGATCGTAAATTTTATAATTAACTTCTTAATTACCCAATAAAGATAAATTATCCTGTGTGCACTGCAGGGAACAATTTCATCTAAAATGCGCAAGCATGCCGAACATGAACTACAACAAACTAAGAGAGAAGAATATAGCCTAGTGGCAATGTCAACAATGCATATTCTTAGATCCATGGCATGCAAAACATCTGGTCTGGATAACCTCGTGTACTAATTCTTCTGTACTAACTCCAACAATCTCAACAAGGGCGTCATTACCTACCCCAGGATCGAACTTATTTGATATAGATGAACTTACTGCGTCTATTGGAACTTACTGCGTATATTAGGAAAACGTCTACTTAACTTCAAACTATCAATAATTACGTACATAGACGACACATTTAGCACTATATACAAAACTGTGGAATCACTTAAGGAACAAAATGAAGAAATAATAAAAAGGACCGATTCTCTAGTAAATCGTTTTGATAATTTAGCTGAAAGACTTGATACTCTAGAGAAACCGAACGATGTAATACCATTACTGCAGAAAACCAATAAGGAATTGACAGAAAAGGTATCACTTGTGCAATATAAGACATACAATGAAAGAAACAGCAAAGAAAATGTTACCTAGAAATCGGAAGAGTTCCCGATGAATAGAAAAATGTACAGCTACTTATGGAAAATATTGGGTCGCAATTCTGAAGTCAAAGTGGACGATATTTCAAATATTTTTCGAACTATCTACAGAAAATCGAATAAAACCCAAAACCATCATAGTTAAATTCAAACAGGAAGCAAAGCGGAATATTCTACTTAAGGTCATTAAAGTTCATAGCAAACTATATAAAGATGTTAGCAAAAAATTGAATACGAAATATTTAGGAATTTCGGGTAATATTTCACCTGTATATGTCTCAGAGAACCTAAAACAAGGCACGATGTGTTTGTTAGGCCGCACGAAATCATTCGCTCGGGAACATAAATTTAAATATGTGTGGATAATAGGCAATAGGCATGGTTATTCATTCGAAAAGATAAATCCAAAAAACCCAATTTTATTAATCATGTAAATATTTTTTTAAGACCTACATTTAAAAAGGCCCAAGACGTCTCTTTTTAATACAACTGCTGTTATATTTTAGTTGAATATATAATTAACTACTTACTAACTACTATTTTTAATCTTCCATATTTGGGTATTATTACTCTTTGATTATTCGACTATTTTGACTATTACATTATATTATTATAATTATTTACTAACAACTTTTATGTATTTTTTTATTTAAGCAAAATCATTTTAGCCTCACAGTTTGATTATTTATATGATTAATAATACGAATATTCTTATTAACAATTTCTTAAAGAGCCTCGATCATTTATTAATACATTTTTTTGCATAAAATAGTTAATCCTAACAGGAGATCTCGACATTGACATAAATGGGAACAAGCACAAATGGACTTATGGATACCTAGCGCCCCTTACCCTGCATGGGTTACATTGTTTAGTAGGCTCACTGACCCGAGAATTAAAAAAAAACTTGAAAACATGTATAGACCATATCATGTGTCGATCGCTCGATTCGAAATTCTTAATAGTGTACGACATCCTAATTGCTTACCATCATGTCCTTTTATTAAAAATTAACTAATTGACAAAAATGAACTAGTTGACAAAATTAATATTAACAAGATTACAAAACAAACAAATGACTATGTGAAAATATACAAGAAATATCTGACATTTAATGGACAACTGTTTACAATGAAGAGGATGTAAATAGTGCAACCGAATCACTAATACATCAAATTCAAAAGGTACTCCACGTAAACTCCACGCGACTTCCCGTTGAAACCCTGATAACCTAGAGTTGAAAAATCTGTCGAAGCAATATCGCACCTTATGCAATAAATTAATCTATATCACCGACGTTAGATATTACAAGAATGAATTTTAGAAAGTTAAAGGAGATCCGAAAAAATCATGGAAAATTATCAACTAGGTTTCAAATAGAATACGAGCTAAGTATTCAATTGACCAATTAATCGACGAAATGAAACAATCAGAAGAGATATGTCACTGCAGAGACTTGCTGATTATATACATAAACATTTTCCATGTTTTGCGCAGAAAATACAAATAATATATACTAACAAGAGAAATTTGTCCTCGTTGATAGATTATTTAGTGTCCCTTTGCCTGACTAACAAATTCACGTAACATTACCCAAATAATAAGATTCCTAAAAATGGACTCGTCTCCTGGTATTGACAATCTTAATTTACGAATATTCAAGTTATCAAGAAGAGATCTCGGTCATTCCATTTGGCATATTGTGTACTCTGATTTTAAAACAGGCCTATTCTCCGCATGGTGACAAATTAAACATTGGTAATTATAGATCCATATCCCTTCTTAGCATCCTATCGAAAATTTTAGAGAAATTGGTTAAAAAGCGCATTTTGAAATACTTAGGCGAAAATAACATTATATCAAAAAACTCAATTTGGATTTAGAGAGGGAATCGGCACCACTGATGCAATTGCGGAGCTCAGAAGCATCCTTAGGATTAGAGGAAAAAATGTTTCGTTGTTTTCCCAGATCAAGCAAAGGCATTCGATACGGTTTCGCATACCAAACTTCTTCGGAGGTTAAAGAATGTGGAATGATAGAGGTTTAGCAATATCACAAACAAAATAAACGACGGTACAACAGGATGCGACTTGTCTGTAGTTGACGTCATTTTGAGGTGTTTCCTGAAGACACCGACGTGCAGGATATATCCGCATTTCTAATATTTGTTTTGCGATATATTTTTAATAACATTTTGTCATGTTAATGGGCTCATATTTACCACAATGCTTCGGCTCGCTGGCCGAGTCAGCCGACATTATTTGGCATTTGACATTTAGCATTTGTCACTCGGCAGTAACGCAATTTGTGATATTGACGAGTATGTATTGATGTCTGCAATATTGTCATTTACGCGAAAATATTTCTGTATATTATGAACGGCCGAATTCTTGTCGAAGTGTCGAACCTGCGTCGTCGTTTTTAAGTTACCCACTTACTCGGAAAGGTAATATCATTCAATTTGTTGGATAGTTTATTATAATTAGCATGTACATGGCCCCTATAATAACAATTATTTAATACTTATTTACGATTTCCTGTAGATTGCCTAAAAGTGCCAATTCTCTAATTATCTTCTCAGGAGCAACCGTAATAGTCAAACCTACTTGCCAAATTATCGTTGGGAATAATATCGATTATTTTATGTTATTGTTTTTCAGAGTGTAAATAGTTTAAAAAATTAAAATAATGCCGTGTTAAGATATCTCCGTGTGCATATCTTACAAAAGCGCGTAGTCATCTTGCCATCGTTCCCAAGCATACAAAGTCTAGCTTCCAGGGAAGTTTCTCTTATCTACTTTTCAGCTAATGTATGGAATCAACTGGGATCGGGTATACGTACACTATCTTTACCAGCTTTTAAAAAGTCATTTTAGACAGCTCTTTTAAATGATGACTAATTAATGTATCTATTTATTTGTGCATTACATAATTAGTCATATATTATTAATTGTTTGCTTTTTTATCTCCATATTATCGATACGCTTTTTGTTTGAGGATTAATCGTATTTGCAGGATTTGTAGTGAGATCATGCAGATTTTGTTTATAATATTAATTAATGAGTTTTTCTTTTAAACGATCGTAAGGTACTTGATTTTGTTTCATAATTTTTTTGGTTATTTTATGTTCTTTCTTTAATTATTAACTGAAAATAAAACTATTATTATTATTATATTTATTAAAATATACATTCCTCTTTCTAGAGGTGGGAGTTATATTACCTTCACTGACAATGGAAAATGTAGCACAAATGTTATTAAGTGGTCTTAAGTTTTGCACTTCGCGAATGTTAAATAAAATAAATTTCAATTATTTAACTTCATTCAATACTTCAATTTCATAATTTACAAGATGGGAAAGAGCACTGAAGAGACGACTCAACAGTGCGTACAGATTCCAGAAATGTCTAGTGGGCCATTGAAAATGGCGGGTTTTATACTAATACAAAGGACTTCATTGTTTTGAATAGCTTCTGGGAAAGCATCTCCCCCTCGAAATGTTATTTTCGTTTAATTATATGTTTACGCGTTACTCTCGTTTCTACACGGTATCTTTTGCATAATATAAAGGGTTTAATATTATATTTCCGTTTGAGGAGGATGAGGCTTGGCTTCAATACAATGCTACGTTTGTTCATTGAATATTTTAGATAACGCATCTTTTTCGCTATCGGATTAATTACCCTTTTTTATGATCAGAGTCTGGCGTTTGCGGGAAGAGCAATCTTAAGTTTCCTAATATATACTCGAAACAGATATGAAATATCCCGTTTTAAATTTTAATAAATAGTAATGATTCGATACGTGCTTACTTCTAAACGAATCGCTATAATCTCACTTTAGCTCAACTTACGACTGTGCGCCAAAATGGTTATGCAAATATATTTTTGCTAATCTAAAAAGTCGCTATCAATCTATTCGTTTAAATACCTTGCTTAAATGCCTCATTTCCGTGCGTAGGCATCGTGAATTCGTCCACTGGATGCTCTGCCGAAGCCCATGGTATAATGAAATTGTTACGCGTCGTGTAGTCGTCCGTTGTATGATCTGACGAAGCCCATGGTGTAACGAATTTGATATACGTAGGCGTGGCTGTGCCCTTTTGAGATCATTTGGCGATGCCTTGTCTAATTATGAGGATGAGGTCATCTTTTATAGGAGGTGGTCGTATTGGCCATGTAACAACGGCAGATTTATTTGAAGACTGATAACCATAGCGATCCGGGAAACGGGCAGCAACATTAGGTATTTGTTTCCGCGAGGATCTGTTACATTTACATACATATTACTGACGAGTAGTTGCAGGGCGTATAATGCGCCCATTGTTAAATATATTCCCCTCCGCGCCGGAAAAGTCAATTTTATATTGGATGTAATCGACACAATTTAACTGTCATATTACCTTGCGTTGAACTCTCAGCATGACGCCAATCATCGGGGTGAAAACTAAACATCACTGGTATTTTGCTGTGAGCCCCTAGCTCAATAAAACAATAAAGAGGAATCCCGTTGCCATTTAAATAACGCTTTCAATTGCAACTAAATCAACAGGACAATTTCGGAATGATCGCAATATAGGCTCATGCGAGTGACAACAGCGACAAAAGAACGCTAAATTCGCCGAGGGATTCATTCTCAATCGCGAAAACATAAATGGATAAAGAGAGAAAAAAATAGGGTGGAAAAGAAAGATGTCACATGTCATCTTATCTCCCTCACCCGCATCAATGACAATTGATGAGTTCGAGCGTATTTCGCTTACTTTTAGTTAAAGGCGGTGGAAATGGGAGAAAGTGAAAATGTGGGACGGCGCCTGCTATTTTTTCACGAGCACGTGTCACGGAGAACTCGTCACATGAATTAATTATGTCGCTGAAATCAAAGCCAAGTTAAATCTTTAGTTTCACTCTTTTTATAAAATAAAGAAGCTAATATGGCAAAGATGAGAAATATGACGGAAATCTGATTTTCTAAATTATATCACCGTAACATAATATTGATGCAATAGATATGAGTATAATCCATATAAATAAATATTACTTTTGTAATATCTATGTATCTATCTATCTATAAACTATATTTCTATTGACTTTGGATAAGAAATAGATATATAAATTGACAAGAATAATAATTAATATTGTTTCAATAAATAAAGTAAAAACCTGATTATTGTACAAGACTTTTAGTACATTGGATCGATCACATCATTTCTAATATACCAAAAGTCACACAGCGCATTTTCACCTACAATTAGTCTAATATAACATTCGGTTTTTTATCAAGTATTCTATCCAGCAAAAAATCACCAATTTATTCTATTGGAAACTACATCAAATTCTATATTCATTTAAAATCCACCAAAAGTCATAACATTTATTGGATTTTGGATGGTACCAACATTTAGTAAATGAACAGGTCTTCCAATAAAATCAACATTTTATGATAAATAAATATTATTGTTTGTTCAGAAAAAATCTCGAAAATATTGAAATATTTAATATGCATTATTTTGCTACGTTCAATATTAAATAATTAAAATAAGCATTGTTGACATTTCGAAAAGTTTGCTTAATGACTATTGTGATGGATTATTCCAGGCAATAGTCAATACAGACAAATAGTGTTCTGTCATATTTAATCTGAAATGTAATATATCTATTCTTTCTGTATGTCTCCAATAAATAAAAAAATAAACACTTTTCCTTGATTTGCTTTATGTAACAGTAACATGGTTTCATGTTAATTGAAGAAATTTATTAAGAACTTTGATTCTGTCACACTACATTAGCCGTAATTTTCCTAGATTATCCCAAGCAATTCAAATTTGGTATTCAATTTTTTTAAAAAGCAAATATTTCCTTGGAATTGTAGTTAAAAATATCGCGTTCGGCAATAAGCAACCAATAAAAGTAAAGAGAATCAAAATAGGTAATGAAATGAAATCCTTATAAGATAATCTCAAAGAAATCCTGGAACAATTTATTGAATATTTTTTTAAATATAGGAAATATTTACGCCACTCATATGTTGAACAAATTAAATAATTCTGAAAAGAGTTTAGGTGCATCTGTGAAGATGCAACCCCATACGAAAGCAAACTTCAAACACTACCAAACATCTGAAGATAAAGTCATCAAAACCATTCCATCGCTAAAAACTATTCTACCCCAAGAAATTATGGTATTACAACAGAAATATTTAAGATGTCAATAGTAGAGCCTATTAGCGATCTTATTAATAATAGTTTCAAAACCGGAGCGTTTCCGCAATGGCTGAAGAATCCAAAAGTTAGACCATTACATAAGGGCGGAGACGATAATGACATTGGAAATTACCGTCCGACATCGCTTCTTAACATAGTGGAAAAAATTGGCAACATGTGATTAATCTCGCACCTAGTAATGTTGCAGCAGTAGTTTACCGCCTACCCGCAGAACAACGGATGACAATTGACGGCACTTCAGTCTACCCTGGATAACGGCGGTTGCAACATCGCCAAAACGTCGGATGCTATAAACTTCAAGCGGTAAATTCGTTTTATCTAATTTAAAATGTCAAACAACAGCGATAGCCTTCGATTTCATACTATTATTATTATTATTACTATTAGTATTAGTATTACTATATTATTATTATTATTATTAACATTATTGCCGAAAAGTGCAGATTGCTTAAGATAATGAGCACCTGTCTATGTTTTTAAATTGAATTACACTGGTTGACATTATCACTTCCATTGGCAAACTGTTCCACACCTTCACTACTATGTTTGAAAGGAAGTACTTATAGTGGCCGTAAAACAAAGTGATGACTGCGGTCATAAATCATTATAATCATGATACCTCTTTCGCACCCGTATATCTTTACGATCTCTCACTCAAATCCGTAGTAACGCAGTGTCGCATAAAGAAATGTCGATAAAATATTACCGGCATTGTCGATATTGTTTATTACATATTGAGTTTTTTAATAGAGACATCCTGGAAGTCGGTGATACATGAATGAATGAATGAAAATCTATTGTATTATAGTTACATACAATGGTGGACTTATTGCTATTTACGCAATTTCTTCCAGTCAACCGACATATTTATAAGAAAATAGTGTACGAAATGAAAATGATGGATTAATTATCTAATTACAATAGTTATTATTTATTGTAACACCTGGTTATTTTCGATATTTTCTAGTCGTATGTTGCAATAAATAAACTTACAACTGTATATGATAATGTAGTTAATTATGTCACTATTAAAATGCATACTTCATCAATCAGTGACAAGAGCTCGCGAGCAACCCTTTTTATAATAGGGTTGCTCTTGAAGGAGGTGCTTACGGGTTTCAAGGAATTTTCTCTAAGTTGGATTTTAGTGTTCATTATGTATATCGACTGTAGATTACTGCAAAGTTATGTTAGATTACAGTGGGTGTCCATATTAATAGGGCTGTATTTGTTTATGATACATTATTTAGAAATAATGTATAATTGCGTAAATATATTTATGTTGATATTTTGTAGCTTTAAGTATTTTTGAACTACTGAAAAAAAAAACAAAATTAATGAATGAATGAATGAGTAAAAACATTCAGAATGATTTTCCTTTTTACAAAAAAGTGTGAGCATATAAATCCAAAAATAGTTAATATATTGCAAAAAATGGATCTTACCGCGTTATTCTCTCCGTGACGAAAGAAAAGTAATTTCGCAGTATCTTCACTTTTTTACGCGATAAGTTCCATTTCTTATGATTGTGATGATTGAAATTATTTTATTATTTGCATAAGTACGAAATACCATAAGTCAATGTATTTTAATACTAAAACAAGGCATTGTTTAGGAGTTTAATATTTTCGTAATGTGCGAATTTGTACCAAAATTCACAGTGTGCCTATTAATATGGCCGCCCGCTATAACATATTGAATGTCGCAATCAAGTCACCTCCGATCCTGTCTCGCTTTGAGTGACGGCAGTCCAAATATTTTTAGCCTTTTCTCATAGCTCAGTTGTGTAATATGGATGGACATACGGATTGCTTTCCTTTATACTTTCTCAAGGAGTTATATGTCTTTGCAGAAATAGGGGACCCAAAATTCGGGAACCATACTCAAGCAGCGGTCTCACATACGTCTTGTATATTTCTAAGAATAATTTTTAACAAACAACGATGGACGTTCGATTCTCAAAAATCTTGTTTACTTATTTAACTGCTATAAAAATAGGATTCTTTTTATTGAACTCCTCAGAAAGCAATTCAAATTACATTCTCACTGCTTCACTTATCCTCGGAAATATATTCATTATAACGAAGATACTTCATTTTTTCGGCTACAGGTTATTTTTCTGATATCCGCCCGAAGCTATCACTGAAAATACGAAAAGATATTGGATTAATATGGAAATTTTCAGATCAAAGAGCGGCCATGCCCATTGGATATACTCTGGAAATACGCGGTTTTGTCCATGTGGAATTTATTTTTTTTGACTTAGGAACAAAATAGAGAACCCGTTACCAACATTTTTCGAAATTAAATATTAGGGAGAGGGCAAGAAAGTTCTTCAGCAGCTTTAATTCGCCGAAGAGGCTTCAAAATTTTCTCCCGGAGAAATGTAAAGAGACAATATGCCAATATTTGCTTTTTACACTCCTTCACTATGGTGACACCGCCTTCCTTGATATGACGGAGGAGAAGGCCACAGAGGTTAAAAGGTTGCAGAACGTCTGTAACCGCTTCATTTATGGCCTCAGAAAATATGACAATATCACGGAATGTCGATGTAGACTATAGTGGCTTATCACCAGGGAGTCGAGACAGGTAAGAAATATCTTCCTTGTATATATAATCTTCGCGAATAGCATGCCGATTTATCTCGCTGAAAGGTTCACCGCTCTATCGGCGCACAGCCGTTCCTCATGTCAGAGGGCAATAACCTGTTATCCATCCCTAGTCACAGCAGCAACTTTTTCTCCTACTCCTTCTCCGTGGAAGCTGCACGACTTAGAATTCTTTACCGAATAATGCCAGAACAACCCCCAGCATCATCACATTCAAGGCCAGGCTCAAGGAGCACACACCTAAAATCACAACATAAAACCAACCCTCTTCCTCCCCTTCCTTCTCTGATCCCTTTCCTATCTTCGTCTCCTTCCTTCCCTCTGCATCTTTATTTAATTTTAGTAATTTATTTTTCTTAAGTTAATTTAATTTTAATAATTCCTTTTTCTTAATAAACATTTAAGTTATAGGTTATCTCATAGATATTGTCACAAGGTTAGGTTATTATTATTGCATAGTTTAACTAGCATATACATACTACGTCTTTTTGCACGTCAGTTGCAACTGAAATTTATTTTTGCTTAATAAATCGTTTAAGATAAGAAAATTGTGAAGATGTGAAGGTGTCCTCTGTTTGAGAAACGCCGAAATAAACAGATATTCAAGGTTTATGTCATGTAATTTTTATGACAGCAGCCGCTTAAGTCAGATACCGGACGGAAGAAGGAAAAAATTGAACCGCCTTTAACACCGGCAAGAACAAAGTGGCCCCTTTAAAGGCTCTATCACTACCGCGGCTGGAGTTACAAGCAGCGACATTAGCAAGCCGCATGTCGGGCACAAAACGAAGACACCATACGTGGAAATTCAAGGAAACCTACCTATGGAGCGACAGTAAAACTTTTATCTCCTGGATATGAAGAGATCTGCGAGAATTCCACGTATTTGTGGAACCCCGTCTCAGCGAGATTGACCAACTGTCAAAACCCCATGAGTGGCCATGAGTGCCCATAAAACAAAATCTCGCGGAAAACGCTACACGTAACGCAGCACACAAAACAAATTATCATATTTTCGAAGATTGGATAAATGAACCAATGTTCTTCTAACAGGACGAAAAACATTGGCCACAAGACTTGGACATTTTTACAGGTGAAGAAGGGATAGAGGAGCCGAAGCGGTCGGTAAATACGGTCGCCGAAGTAACATCTGAACCTCTTCGCGATATAAACAAATTTACTATGCTAAATCGTATAGTGAGGGCAAACGCTTGCAGTCTGCACTTTATAAACAGATGCAGACGAAAAGGTAGCGGAAGACGCTACCTAACCGCGGCGGAATTAAACTAGGCAGAAAAATACTGGCTGAAGCAAGCTCAAAAGGAGAGTTTTTCTCATCAAAAACAATGTGATAATCGCAAAAATAGCAAAATAAGCCAGCTCAATGCGTACTTGGATGAGCATGAGATCCTCAAAGTAGGAGGTGAAAAATTGGACATCTTAGATTTATCTTAGATTAGCTCTTGAGGTGAAAAAACTGGACATCTTAGATTCAAAACGCGGCTATACCCGAACAAGCGGACCACAAAGGCCGGGAATTCGTATGTAACGAGCTGTGACAACGATATTGGATATTGCGTACGCGAAATAATAAGAAATATAGAAACGGGCCAGACCTATACCACCGAAGATAGGAGACCTACTTGGAGTACGTCTAGAACAACCACATCCGGCCGCACAGAAACATAGGGTGGGATTTCTTCGGGCCCGTTGACATAGCAGTAGGAAGACACAGAGAAAAGAGACGGTTCGTTATTCTGTTGAATACCAGAGCCGTACACATAGAAATAATTCACTCTCTCTCTCAAGCGATGCGACGTTGATGGCCCTGAAAAGAATGTGCGCCAGACGAGAAACACCAGCACTCATTTATTTGGACAATGGGACAAACCTAAGACGCACCAACAACAAAATGAAACGAGCATTAGATGAACTCGATTTTGACGATTTAAAATGTTATTGAGCCATGCGAAAGATAGAATAGAGATTCATTATGCCGACCCCCGCCCATATGAGAGGGGTTATACGAACGATTGGTACAATCAGTAAAAAAGGCGTTGTGTATAACGTTGAAGGAAAAGGCACCTCGAAATGAGACACTAGCTACGTTAATGGCCGAGGCTGAAAATTCAGTCAACAGCCGGCCACTTACGCACGTCTCACTTGACAATGAAGAACAAGGGATGCTTATAACAAACCATTTTTTACTCGGGTCAACTTCCTGGCGTTTAAACGTTGATTATCGAGTTGGAAAGCTGATGCCTTAAGAAACAATGGCGGATTGCTGAAATAGTGACTAACCACTTTTGGAACCGCTTCGTCCTAAAGTATTGTTTACCCACTCTCGCGAAGTTTTACCCCTCTCGAAATTGTAGGACGAAGTCAAGCCTATAGCCGTATGAGATATTGCTTCCCTCGTAGACAAGCAGCGTCCACGAAATACTTGGATTAGGGGAATATTGTCTTAAGTATATCTAGGACCAGACGGCCAAGTAAGATCGGTAACGATACAATGTCAGGGAAGACAGTATCATCGGCAAGCAACAAAAATGACGGTAATTTCCATAACAGTAGAGAAATACTTTCCATAAAAGTGCAAAAATGTCTTTTAAAAAGGTATTTCGGCATAGACTCGAGCAAGTCGCAACAAATCAAAAATATACATTTAGTGGAAATATTCAGAGGCAACTAACTCGCAAAAGGACGGATTTACCAGCCTAAAAGTATCCCAGGCATAGAAATATATCTATATTTGGCTTGGTGAAATGAAAATACGTTTCGAATTTTATAATCCCTTACGTTAAGCAGGAAACGCTAAATTGAAAATGCAGACCGCAGTCCAAGTATCCTTTGTTGGAAAAACATTCAAATACAGAAATGGAAAAATGCAAAAACCGAAATTTCCGATCATAAAAGATGTATCTTTTTACTTATGGTCATAAATATACATGCGCTCAGCCACTAATCTCAACAAAGGTGCAGACATCGGACGCCGATCGAAAAATAGACTTTACTAAACCAAAACATCTGTGGTTTAGTAATTTAAGTGAGAGTGGGTGCCAATTTAGACCCAAATTGTACATTTACCACCTTGCAAATAAGCAAAGTGGTAAATGTACATAATACAGCTATAATTTTTAACATATTTGTAATATTTAGATACGTAATAGGTTTAAAATAGTTTAGTAATTCATAATTTTATCATTAGGTCTCGGAAATAAGTATTTGAAATTTAATATAAAATCAACGACGTTTCAATCGCCTTAGGCCATCTAGCAGTAAACGGTTTAAGTTTGATACCACGCTCACTCAGCGCTACAACGCATGTGTCGAGCAAAAATTAAACGAGTGGGGGCGATTCGCAAAGATTGATCATTCGTCAGTCGACACTCGCAGTCATCATAAGTCAGACAAGACTGTTCAGTCGACACTCAGTAATAGACATTCGTCATTTCGGAAGTAGACAACGTGCATACATCGTATAGCTTAACTTAGATTCCCACATCGGTGGGGTTTAAGAATCTGTCGTGAACGGTGACGTTGTTTCAAAGCAATACTCGTCCTAAAGGCTTACAATCTTTGAGCGAACCATACTCTTGTTTAAAATCTCTGTAATTTTAATATTTGTATAATTAGCGTAATTTAATATCGTAAAATTCTAACGTAAAAATAAAAGAAGTTAGCAATACGAGGTGTTACCTAAACGAGAAAATAACATATTACAGAAAGTAAATTTTCAAATTAAAATCTTCATTATTCACACAAAACGGTATTTTTTCTGGAATTCATAGCTCGGTTCAATCAAGGTACTCAAATAAATAATCGAAGGAAAAAAGAGCCCGAGAAGACGCCGCGACGTGATCGATCCACATCGACGTCATCATCAGCTAGGAAGCCCTACGAGAGCCACCGGAATATCCCCGACAACGATCCGCGAGCGAAGCTTCAGCAGGCGATTGACCCGACCGAGTTAGGTCTAAATCAACATTAATCTTCCCGAGTTCATAAAACCTGTTGCTGCATCGGCCGACTGGATCTCGAACAGGAGTTCGAAGGTTTTACCGACCGAAGGACCGGATCTGAAGCGGCGTCGGTTAAATAACAAAAATCAATAATTCGCGATAATCGACGGCGTAAAATCGGGACCCTGAGAAGACCCATTCCCGAAGGCCCCGATACAAAGTATTGGCTTCTCTCGTCTGAAATTTCTCTATACAATTAGAAATTGAGATATTACGATTCTCCTAATAAACATTCAAATTTTACTCATTTCTGATTTCAGCGACTGCGGATTTCGAGACCGTACTTGCGTAAATTGGACCATAATATGATTCAAAGAACACAAAATGCATGCGCTTGGTTTTGCTTCCATATTTAACCTATAAGCCACGTCTCTGCGTTTCTTATAAACCCGCCATACTTAACATGATTCATCTCAATCAACGTCACCTCGCTAATTTTGAAATAAAAATTGTAAGAAGTTTACCTCTAACTTTCTTTTCTTCCTCATAAAATTGGTCTCACCGCAATGCTCTTATTATTTTAATGCCCAGGAATAACTTCGCCTACGGTAAGTATCAAATCCTAACATTGTTAATTTGCTGCCGTCGTAAGTCCGTTGACGAAACTAGCATATTGAAAATAAGGATAGGAATTTGTTTATTACAGACAAATTTATATTCGCTAACGACTTCGGCTTGTAGTGTAAATATTGTACTTTTTGTCCCGACCGTAGTTAGGTAGGACTTTAATCCTGGTTTACTTAGCCTGGAGGAGAATTTGACCAATAGGTAGATCAAGGAAAGGGCATATATATTTTGGGAATTTTGGGAATCGTGGTGACAAGAGGAACTTGTTAGAATAGGTTTGAAACCATTTTGGATAAGTCAGGTGTTGGGTCGGGCCAAGGTTGCCGCTATCGCTACTTTTTATGTTACTTTTATAAAAAACATACATTTACTGTAGT
>JAOPUG010000215.1:28486440-28496730 GCA_027564375.1 Micropterix facetella | reverse complement strand
TCATCCCGCCCCCTCGACCCTCATCATCCCGCTTCCCAACTCTTTCCCGCTTGTTTCCCAATACGACTGCATTAAATTGGATTTTTGCTATTATTATTGACGATCTCCAGCGTGAAACTAGTGTAGATATCGCTATAATCATTACTTAGCACGCCCGATAGATGGTAGATGGCAGTGATGTTAAGAAATTTCTTTAAAATAATCATGGAATTAGTTTAGCTTCGCTCCTATCGGGTGTCCCATCACACCTCTGTCTTTATTAAAACGGCATGTTACATCCTTCCTTAAGAAAATAATAGTAACCTTTATTGAAATTTCCGCATGGATAATTTTGAGTAACTTTCACTGCGTCAATTCTGCAAATGAATGGATTTTTGTTATCGCAATTGAAGTCGTTCAACTTTCCGTTGTTGTTGAAAGCGACGCAGTCTTCATTAAATCCAGCGTTATCGGGTTCACCAATATCCCAGGCGTTGAATACATCGTTTATAGGTTCACCTGAAAATATACAACTTTATTACTAAACTAGTTTCTTCGAGATCAATGAAGAAAATATTAATGACGAAAAACTCTAAGCACGTGAACGTGACTGCCTTCATTCATCAAATCACTCGATTACTCCAAAACTCAACCTTCAAATTTTCTTCGTATAATTTTAAAATATTTTTTTTTTGGATTTTTGTTTATTTTACTTTAAAATGTGTCAGTGAACCTTTTTAGTCTGTAAGTATGTAAGGATATCAATTGAAAATAGCGAATCTAACATCCAAAAGAGGTTTTCTAGCACTTGTAATTTTGTAAAGCCATTAGGTTTAGAGGCTAATTCAATAATTGTTGTCCCTAAAAGGCTAACTAATGAAGATTTTTTTTCGTTTATAGCTATTTTTCTCATATAATTAAACAAGAATATTAAGACCTTCACTTTATTGAATGATAATGGGTTAATTTTGTTTAAATTTATTTAAATCACGCTTTTTACCGCTCTTTTATTAGCTTTACCTTAGATAATTTATGTATGTAAAATTAAAAACTCACTTTTCAGCCACTTCTAATTGTCGTATCGATTTGAAACTTTGCAAACGCAATTACTAACAATAAGCCCATCAAATTTACGATCGCTTGACATGTCTCAATGAGACATTTTGTTACATATGACCTATAGATCCTCGCTGTAAAGACTATTTTTTAGTTACTTCGGCCACCCAAGAGGCCAAGTCTTGAAATCTTGCGATTTTTTTGTTACTATTCATGATAACTCGGGTAGGTAAACTAATTTCGATTTAAAAAAAAAACCTTTTTACCGGTCGATAATTATGGCTAATGCGCAGAGCCCAGTTAATTTTGGGGTCTTTACGACTTACGGTTTGTTTTTTATTCTAATAAATAAAATATAATTAATTGAGGTGTGTCATTATGTACGCGCTTCAAGTATCAGGATATCGTACTCATTAAAAAGATTCGTTATATACGAGTACATGGAGGTGCACGTACCGCCGGCGAAAGAGCGAGACGCGGCTAGCAGTGTCTATCGATGGATACACCCCGCGTGACGCGCTGACGTGAGCCCTACGCTTCTACGTGTGGTATTTTATAATCATCCATTTTCATATCAAATTGACCACCAATAAAAACCACGATAATTAATAAAAATAAAATATTGACAGACTCCTGGCATATGGGCCGAAGTTTCACAAACCCTTGAGTTATCCCCCAGCCAGGTTTATAATTATTATTTATATTATTTAATACAAAGGATTATTTAATATTACCGGAATTCCTATCATTAATTTTTAAATAATATTTTCTTATGTTGAAGTGTAATTGATTGTGATAAATTATTGTACAATGTATAACTGTTTTATTATTGGTATTTACTTCAGAAATTACGATAAAAATTCAAAATATATTTTGAATATTTAATGCCGACAGTCTCATGAATTTCGGTTTTAATTTATGTATTTTTCTAGAATTTGTTGAGAGTTTTGAAAAATAAAGTGAACTTTGAACTTTTGTAAAATATATTAAATTATAATATTGCACAAGGGTTTGATGTAATTATTTACTTCGGGCCACCCAAAGGGTGGACGAAGACTTGAAATCACACAAAAATTATAAAGAAATAAAATCGTCCAAAAAATTATTTCTCGACGTTTCACATATCCTAGAGCCCACCTAAACCAAAAATAATGGCTTTCTGTTTGAATGTGTGGATGTTGTCATGCACGATAACTCGAGTAAACTACGTCCGTTTTAAAATTTTCTTTTGCCAATCGATAGTTATGACCAATGCGCAGAGTTCAGTTGATTTTATGGTATGTACGAACTACGCGTAGGGTATCTGCCACACAAATTGTCCCTATAAAAACAGTTTTTTGCATTTTTAGAGCTTAAAACCTAATAAACGTTGGGAATAGCAAAGAGAAAAGATATTGGCTATGGTGGGACACGTAAAATAAGGCACAAGTCGCCTGGGGTCAATCCATCATATCGAACGGGTCACTATCAACCACACAGGTTTTTGGAGAGCTTGTTCTCGCAATGCAATTGAAGCAGTAGAACATTTGGGATGTCATAAAATCCACATCTTACTTAACAATTATTATTGAACTTTTCTTCATTGAGGGGGTCATTACATCAGTGGCACAATGGATTTCTCATGGTTTACGTGTTCAGTTCAGGTAGTAGTTATTTTAGACTACCCTAAACGTCCTAATATACATACATATAAGAAAATAATTATATGGGCCAAGTTTGACATATCCTTGGGTTTCCCCTGCCAAGTTTAATATTACCATCAATAGTTTGAAATTCTCCTTCGGAAACAATGTCTTGAATTCCCAGCCAAACTGTACGATCATTCTCCGGAAACGTCTTCAGAATATCCTGTATCACTGTAGCCTCAGCATTCGTCCTAATCACAGCTAGGGTTGTTCCTTCATATTCACAATAATCCTTTGCTTCCTTCCATGTCTTTCTCTTAGTGTTGATCTTCAGGTAAATTGCAAATTCCTCCAGATATATGTAGTCCCGTCTGTATTTTACTTTCGGTTTCATAGTGGCTATATTAATAAACGCAAAAATAAGCACCGATGTAATATTACATATTCAGATTAGTGTATATTTACAAATATAACAGTATACTTACACAATACTAATCCATCACAAATAACATAAAATCCAAAAAAAACTACAATGAAATACACAAGAGAACGAATTAATATCATGTTAATTTTGCCTTAAACTCACAATCAGCGTCAGATTACTGGCATAAAAACCAGTAATTATTTGTGATTCAGATAAATGAGTGACTTTTTATTGTTATTTTTATCAATTTTGGTAATACCGAATAACTTTAGAGCGTATCATTTTCCTTGATATGCAAATCACACACGTCTCAACTAATAATAATTAATTAACTACACAGTGATAACAGCGCCATCTGTGTATTAATACACGTACTACTACAATGGAAGCGAAGCAAAAGCATAAAATTAAAAAGTAGATAATTGAGGATTGCAAGTTAATAAAATCATATTAATACTGTCGATAAAATTCTTGAGATTTGGCCATAAATGTCATGATGGCATAACATGTTAGATAAAGATGGATATTAATAGTAACCTTTATCGAAAGATTGATTTATTGTATTTATAGGACAGGTTTTATTGTAATTGCAGTTCGAGAAACGACCGATTTGATGATTTTGTATAAAATTAAATATATTTATACATTATAAAGAGATAAGATTAATGAATTTACCGCGTGCAGTTTTTTAGCATCTGACGTTTCCGCGATGTGGCAACCGCCGTTGTCTAGGGTAGACAGTCTACCCTAGATAACGGCGGTTGCAACATCATCGAAACGTCGGGTGCTAAACACTTCACGCGGTAAATTCGTTAACCTTATCTATTTATATTGTCAATTAATCGCGATAGTCTTCGATTTATACATTGTCACCATCAGTACCCACTTAGCACAGCCTTTTAAAGGCATCGATTAATCTTTCGTGTGCAGGCCAGCCATGTGCTAGTGGTTAATTCAGTGCCGCGAAAAAAAATTGCGGTCACGTTTTGTAACTTAATACTTTACCTAATGATACTTTTATATACTTATCGATTTTTTTGTTGATACGATGACTCTCTTATCCAATATAGCTACTAAACCTTAAAAATGTTTTTTTTACCCCAAATCGAAATAGAAAAGGTATGTAAAATAAACGTTTGAATAAAAAGTGTTTGTTTTATTGACATTTGCGTGAAGCCGAATAAGTTTTCTATGAGATAGAATAAAAAAAATGTTGATTACGTCGAAATATATACCGTAACTTGACTTTGTAAATATGTAACGATTTTCACGGTCTGCCGTTTCGCGGCGCCCATGAGTACAACTTAGAAATATCCCGTATCAAACTGGTGATACCTAGGCCATTGAAAGTTTCTGGATTCTGATAACGTAATCACTTAAGTATAATGTTTATATTGTATTTACTGTGTTTCAAAGTGTACTCCCTGATAATTCATACACTTTTTCATTCTTTGAAACCATTGCGAATAGCTGTTGGTCCAGTCTTCTTTATAAGCCTACTCGATGGCTCCTCGGAATTCTATCAACGCCACTTTTGGGGTCGTGAACCGTATACCTCAGTTTATCCTTAACTTTTGGAAACAAAAAGAAATTGCAGGGTGCAAGGTCCGGACTATATGGGGGATTCGTCATCGTTCCACGTTTGAGGTCTTCAAAAACGCCGTTGTCATCTTAACGGGGTGAGCGGATTCATTAACTTGATGGAGGAATATTCTGTTTCGAGTACGCTTTTCACGAACTTTTTCTAAAATACTGGGCAAGCAAATATCAACGTACTAATCTACAGTGACAGTTCTTTAGTTTCCAAGTGAAATTGTAGTTGTAATCTCCCGTGTTGCTAAAAAAAACAATCATCATTTTACCAGTCTTTGACCATTCTTGACATTCGTCGGCAAATCCTCCAAAGGAAAGACTCACTCCGCCGGTTGACTTTTTCTTTCTGGTTTATAACAGTACACCCAGATTTCGTCCATGTTACGATACCATATACTGCTAATGATTACCTTCCGTCGTATTGTTATAATTTTATCACACCACTCTACAAGCTGTCGTTTTTGGACTCCCGTTAACTCAAGCGGTATCCTTCAACAAAACAACTTTCAAGTGTAAATCGTAAAAAATCTTACATAGAAAATTTTAACGACTTAAATCCATTGTTAGGTAAACACGCAATTTTCAAAATGGCACCACAAAAAAACAAACGACACATAAAAAATAAAATGTATTATACAGCAAAAGAATTATATTTTCAAAAATTAGAATTACTTTATTAATATCTTTAGCGTAAGTGGCCAGTACCAGAAACTTCCAGTATGACCCAAGTATATACAACGACAAGCGAATCTTCTCTTGCCCGCAGGGCACATCAACTACAACCAATTTGAAAATCACCCATAAGCGATGTCTACTTGATGATTCTTTTGGAATCCATGCTGGCAGTCAGATAACCATAACTCCATAAAGTATTAGATTCGTTCATGCAATATCGACTCAACCACTTTTGCAAATGAACTCATTATACATACATACTGGTCTATAGTTTTTAATTTATTTTATGATGCCCTATTAGTGTACCGGTGTAATACGAGTAGGTACTTGCTACTTTGAAGGAAAATACTCTTGCGTCAAGGGGCCGCTGTTGGCTAAATAAAGCGGAATGATACTCCATGGGAAACATCAGCCGCATACACCTAAAGCCTATTATTCTTACGGCAAGCAAACACCAGCGCGACGCAATACGCCGAAAGACTATTATTGCTTACGCGGAGTTACCATTCTTCTGAAATCGCGCGTGACAAATAATATATTTTGTAGTTTTTTGAAAGATTATAATGAAAACATGAAAAGAATGAAAAATATGGCTTCATCACATTTTAACCATATACTTGGTAATTATTACCAATATAGTTTACAGTTGTTTTCCCCTATAGAAGTCAAGAAAAATGCAAAATACAAAAGGCGGATGACTTCAGGTTTTAATTATTTTATTCGGAAAAAAATCAAAACATTAAATTTCGCTTCTTAATACTAAAGATTAAGAAATTTGCTACAAGCCTCATATTATTATTATTGTTTAAATGCACGCGGGAGCCACTTAAATTTTATTGCAAAAAGTCTTCGGACGGACAAACAAACGCACAGTATGCATGAGACTATGTGGCCTGTCCTACGTACTACTATGAACAGGCCAAAAACTATAAACTACGAGTATTAACAGCTCACTCAATAAGTTCGTAGGATGACTAATAAAACAACAACTTTTAGGCAATATTCGACTTACTCATCAACATAGTCTCCTTCAAGAGTGATACATTGATTCCAACGCTTCTCTAACATTTCGATACCCTTCTTGTAGAACGATTTATCTTTCGCTTCAAAATAAGCTTCAGTTTCGGAAATCACTTTTTCATTGGATCAAATCTCTTCCCCTTGAGCATTCTTTTTAGGTCTGCAAACAGGTAATAGTCGCTGGGAGCCAGATCTGGGGAATACGGTGGATGGGGAAGCAATTCCAAGTGCAATTCATGCATTTTTGCCATCGTTTTGATCGACTTGTGACACGGTGCGTTGTCTTGGTGAATGAGCACTTTTTTCTTCTTTATTTGTGGTAGTTTTTTCGCAATTTCTTCCTTCAAACGCTCCCATATCATATGTTGGTATGGGAGCGTTTTGATGGTTTTTTCCTTTCTCAATGTAATCAATGAATAACATTCCGTGCGTATCCCAAAATACGGTGGCCAAAACCTTACCAGGTGACATTTGCGTTTTTGGCCACTTTGGACGACTTTCGCCCTTTGCTATCGACCGATTTGACTCTGGAGTGTAGTGGTGGATCCAGGTTTCATCCATGGTTACTTGCCGCATGAAAAAATCCCTTTTATTACGCTTGAACATCTCCAAAGAGCGCTCGGAATCATCAACCCGTTGTTGTTTTTGGTCCACTGTGAGCAAACGCGGTACTCATTTCGAACAGAGCTTTCTCATGATTAAATGTGTATGCAAAATGGTGAATACACTGCCTTCTGATATCTTCTGGGTGTCAGCTATCTCACGCAACTTCAATTTACGCTCGGCGCAACCCCTTTTGTAAACTTTTTTATGTGTTTTGCAACAATTGCCGAATGGGGGTGACCAGAGCGTTCAACATCATTTGTGTCTACAACCTCGTTTAAAATCAGTATACCACTTTTCTACCATTTGTCTCGACGGAGAAGAGTCCCCATAACACTTATGAAGCCATTGCTTTGCTTGAACGGTATTATTTTCTTCCATCAAAAAGTAATGTTTTATCAAGACACGAAATTCAGATTTTTCCTTTGTTTTGAAAATTAGAAAAGTAGCGTCACTAAAGACAACGGTAACTTGAGAACGAAACGTCAGGAAATTTTACAGACGTCATCTGAAGGTTGGTACTTCCTCCTATCATATGGATTGTCGATAGAGATCAATGTCATCCTACTAACTTATTAAGTGATGGATTATTTAGGCTTTTTGTAACATTTTATCGACGAAATGAGATAAAACCTACCTCATTCAAACATGAAAGTTATGTTCACGATAACATGATGACAAACACACCGATTCACGCGAAGTCTGCCGATGAACGCACCACATTATGCTGCATGAATGTGGGTTTGCGTGATTCGCTGCCATAATAGCGTATCCAAATATAGCATTTTTTAGAGAACACCGAAATTTTTGATCTTCAAGGGTTTTGTGGGAAAACGTTGAGGCACCACTCAGAATGCTTGCGCATCTACTGGTGATTCGTTCGTAATAATAAGTTAGCTGACACACCCGACTGCGTGCACAAATACAGCGGACTGAAAATGTTAAAACACAAAATAGGAAAATAAATTAATTCTGATTCTGATTCTGTCCTGCTGGGATGTCCATTGTCCTGACTCCGACTTTTTTATGTGCTCATGTTATCAATGCTTCTTTTATGGCCTTTTAGAGATGCACGGTCTTATTAAACCTCGATACCCTAGTCGATGAAAACGAGTGGAGAGCGACTTTCGGTAGTGACTGCGACATGACAGAAGCTGACTTTCTAACTGCTTATCTTTCCTCGAGATTGTCGTTTGACTCTAACCAAATTTTGCTTGTTTTGCTTGTTTTCGTACTGCTGGGCGGTGATTTTTTTTTCAACCGAAAAGACGGTGTTTGGCAAAGCCTCTTTCGCGGCAAGGGTTTCAGTTCCTGAACTATCCAACCATACGTTTTCTGCACTGGATTTAACTTGGTCTTGCACTTTTTGTATCTTGTAGGGCTTGTAATGGAGTTTATTTTTACAAACTTTTATTTAACTTGCCTTGTATGGGTAAAATCTTGCAAGCGGAATTATAACTACTTCCTCTTATCCTACGAAGTTGAATTTTTACATGTTGGTTTAGTTCTGATGACAATGCATTTTTATAGTAAGCATATCTTGAACCGACATCCAGGATTAGCTCCATATAAAGGGTTACCTTGTTAGTATGGGTCATATCTTGCAAGCTGCATTAAAACCATTTTCTCTTATCCTACGGAGTTAAATTTATACATGTGGGTTTGTTCCGATGACAATGCATTTTTATGGTAAGCGTGACCTGAATCGACACCCAGAATTAGCTCCTGATAAAGGAATTCTTCAACGGTCAACAGCACAGACACGAAATTTTGTGTGCATATTTATTTGTGATGTATGTTTTACTATGACGTGGTTGCTGCACTCAGGGTTGGGTCCTGAATAGGGAACTCCTCAATGGGTAGCAGCACAGACATGAAATGTTGTAAACGCATTCAATTATAATAACCCATTGTGTCACCATGACATGGCTACTGCACTCAAGGTTGTCTCCTAACGAGAGAACTCCTCAACGGTTAACAGCATAGACACGAAATATTGTATACGCATGTAATTGTGAAAGCCCGTTCTAGGTTTCACCATGACATGGCTACTGCCCTCAGGGTTGGATTCCGAGTGACGAAGAAACCATTCGACGATCAACAGCACAGGCGCGACATATTATGCATACAATAATGATTGCCAGTTCTAATGCCTGGCATAACGAATAGTGCGCCTTCTTTTTAGAGCATTAAAAAAACCTTTCTTTACTATTAAATATTTCTTTTACTATTAATTATTTTTTTCATAGCACACTTTTATCCTACTCTGATTCATCTCACTTTTTATACAGAAATATGGAGACCTTTGTGAATCTGTTGAAGAGCAGCCTCGGCACCGGGATACTGGCGATGCCCAACGCTTTCTCACATTCTGGATATGGCGTGGGAATTGTTGGGACTGTAGTCATAGCAACGGTGTGTACATATTGCGTGCATATACTTATAAGAACCGGACACGAGATATGTAAACGTAGAAGAATTCCCTCGTTAACTTATCCAGAGATTGCGGTTGCCAGTTTGGAAGAGGGACCCAGCTGGTGTAAACGCATGGCCCCATTCAGCGGGTAAGTATTACATAAGTACATACATACATAAATATTACATACATGATTTCGTGAAATATATACCTTTTACCGTCGCAAAGCTACTATAGTTTAGTTCCTCGTAATGCATTCATCGAAAAAAAGTTTAAAACAAATTTTGCTCTAAAACGGGTTTTATTAAGTTTTATAACATGATAAAAAACGCATTTTACAGCTCGATATTAGTGCCATAAAAGTCATGCAATTCTATCCGTCTTTATTTATTATTTTGTACTACCCTGCGGGGATCTGAAGTCTTACAATCGTGCGAACAATATAACAACATTAAATCGTCCAAAAATACATTTCTCAACATTCCACATCTAGACGGATAGTTAAGATGGACTCTATGGCATGAAATTAATACGCCAAAAAAGACATTTCTTGGCGTTTCACATGTCCTAACGTCCATCTGAACAAAAAAATGCCTGTATATCTGGATGTGTGAATATTACTATGTACAATATCTCGAGTAAACTATGGCCGTCTTTAAATTTCTTTCGCCAATCGATAGCTATAGCCAATTCGCAGAGCCCAGTAGATTTTGGGGTCTATACGATCAAATGCTCTTTTTGCTTGCGAGATCTTTTGGTTTTCTATCGCATTCGGTTATCTGTTTTTATTATTATGGCTTTATTTATATGGAGTCCGGCCCAATAAATTGGGAAAAGCCAACAAGATCACACTGATGTAGTCACCTGGACATCAAGGCATACCCGGCAACGACGAGGAT
>JAOPUG010000215.1:28337106-28350464 GCA_027564375.1 Micropterix facetella | reverse complement strand
ACACCAGACAAGTAGGTGATTTCTTTTTTTTTATTTATTTTTTTCTTTTTCTGAAAAAACTTATTTTTAATAAGATATTTTTGCAACAGAATATTATTCTACATTAAAATCTAAGGTGCAAATTGTCAGTAACTTTTTTAGTTATGCCTTTGTTGCTAAGAACAAAATACTTAATATCTGAAAGTTGAACATAAAAATAGTATTTTCTACTCAGTTTGTCATGTATAATAATATTCTATTGTAGAAGAAAACTTCCTAATGTCCTAACACGTATGTTTTAAGAAAAAAGTCTAAATATAATAAAACATTCAGTTTCACGTACATTATCTGTCGGTTGTCTAGTATTAACGAATTTAAACTAACCATGTAAGAGACTTCATATTAATATTCGATTAGCCATCTTAAAATATTAAAGTAAGTCACAAGCTTCCCACAATTATAAAGGGGTCATAGGTCATTTCATATTCGATAAACTCCATGGACAACATATTCCACAGATTACGGAATTACTATATCAGCTCTTTAACAGCATCGATATGGTAGGTTAATAGTATGCATCTATGACACTCATATATAATCTCAAAAATTAAAATTATATGCTATGCAAATTATAAAGTAACAATTATCCTTTTTTTTTTCGATTCCCTAACTATGATTTTTATTGCGCAGTTTTTATTTGGTCTTTTAATACTTAGTACTATTACATCTATTTAGGGCTCCTTACATCGACAGCTTTTTTGTATACATTCTTTTATTGCCAAGTTCAAATTATATTTTTATAGGGGCCGTTTTAGGATATTTTTATTGACCAATTTACTGAATATGGAATATGGACTAATACAGGAACCACCTATTAAATTTATGGATTTGTGGGGCGTAAAAATACAGCTTTCTATAATTCTAATTTATATAATTAATGTATGTTTCTATAATTCAGGAACTCCATTGGGTGAAACCGGATATGCGAAATGGGCGCCAAGTCAGCCGAGCAACTCTAATGGAAATGAACATTGCGGAAGTATGTTCCGTACTGGTTACTTCAATGATATACCATGCAATTTGCCCGTTATGTTCTTCTGTGAAAGCAGGTAATTTTCCGTCATTTAACCAAACAAAACAGAGTAAAAACCATAAAAGCTCAAAAATGATACCATGAGGTTCAGTATTTTAGATTTACCTTGTTAACCCGTTGATTTTCATAAACTTTTTCGAGGAATTTTATTTATCAATTATCATTAGTGTACTGAAAGACTCAAATTCCTGTTCATTGAAAACGATTATCATGGATACCAAAGGAATATTTTGAAAGATAGTGTCCACAATCTACTCCAAAAAGAAAGTGTTTACCCGCGTATGTTTCTTCAACATATCCTTCGAATGTATGTAGATGGAGAGCCTTGAAAAAAAGTGTGGCTTTGAGTAAAAATTATCTTAGATACAAACTAATTAAGATTAAAATGGAATGTTAGTGTGATATTGTATTGTTTATTTATTTATATTCATATTACTAAACAATAAAATGTTCACAGTATGTTAAGTGAAAATCAAATGATATTATTTATTACAGGCATCCATTCGAAGAAGAACCAAAGCCGGAAATCGAATGTGATACATACGAACACGGTATAGTATTTATTAATAATTCGTTATACTCTGAATTTTTCATCTTTATTTTGATATTGATGATTGTGTTTTATTGCTTTTTATTTTATTTTAATCTGTTTCATTTTTTGCTTCATTTTAATGTTCCTCCTTTATAAGTGTTTTTAATAATACTTTTTAGGTTATTTTTTACCGCAAAACATGTTTTACCATTAGGCTATGGTTAGCTCTAAAATATCGCTTCAAAGTAATAAGCTCGCCGATTTATTAAAATAAATAAAGTGTTTATTATTATTGTGTTTGCAGAATATTTGAAGAGCAATCTTCCTGAGGTTAAATTCTACAAATTGCACTTAGAGCCCAAAAATTGGGATGATGCTGTTAAAGTTTGCCAGTCAGAAGGAGCGAAATTGGCCGTAATCAATTCAGTCGCTGAATCCAATCTTTACAAGAGTGTGTTGGACAAATATCCTTCTGCAAGCGTCGCTTTGGTGGGATTCAACGATAAGAAAAAGGAGGGACAATACATGACTATTGACGGTAGGTTATGAAGTTTTTATGTATAATTAGATTTTACAAATACGTAACTGGTCGTCGTCGACCGCTCGTATGTGCGAAACAGGATAAATATCCGATTAATATTCTAAAAGACAATGATTAGTGGTAATTGAATAAATCGCACTATTTCTTAATTGGGTGTTTTTAGGTAAAATTTTGATTTGAGTTTTTTAAGCATTCTACTCTTTTGAAAATCAATCCCCTTTTCATATAACTTGTAGGTATATGTTGATTCATGGCACTATGAAATTAAGCTAAGAGTTAGAACTAGTTAATAGCGATTCACTGTACTTCTCCACGGGTACAAGAGTGATAAACCATGATATGTATACCTTACATAGAGTTTTGCTATGTCTGTTTGTATTTTTTCATCGCTATTGCCATTTTTCTCATATATTGACATTGCTATTTATTCTCATAGATACTCCTCTGAAAGATTCTGGATTCTACACCTGGTCTCCAACTCAGCCTGATAACTGGCATGGAAACGAACACTGCGGTAGCATCCATCGCAATGGTCTCCTCAATGACATCGCATGCGACGTTGCTGGAGTTTTCATCTGTGAGAAAACTAAATCCAGGTGTGACTTCACCACCAAAGGTAATGACAATTATTATTATTCTTCTTATCTGTGATCACTCGGACAAAAATATGGGATTCTACCATGGTTTCGACAAAATTGAAAGCACTCTAAACAATTTTTAAAAATCAATAACAAACGTACATATTTTTATGAATAATATTTTATTTAATCTATAATGTTGTAGTACCTATGTACTATAACGCTTTCTTTAATTATTGTACAAATTACACTATCTACAGGTTACAGGCGCAATCCTACGTCGGACAAGGAGAAATATTACAAATTCCACTTGAACCCTAAAACCTGGGAAGAAGCTCTTCTCGTTTGCCAATCTGAACATGCTACTCTAGCCGTGATCACATCGGATGCGGAGGCTAAGCTGTACTCTGACGAGTTCGAGAAGCACCCCGCTAGCAGCATACCAGGATCTTTCGTCAAGGATTGGGTCAGCCTCGGTTTCCATGATAGGCTGGAAAATACCAAATTCATTACAATTAAAGGTCAGTAATTAATAAAATCATGAGGGGAATGAGTTCACAATTTAGGTTAAATATCATCCTATTTCAGTGCCCTTTACTGACGCACATTGGCATTTTAGGTTCTAAAATAGTACTCAATCACACACTTGAAACAATTGCTTCTAGTTGCAATCCTTTCTAGTTTAATGGCATTGGGATTTTTTTATCCATCCAGATTGTAATGCTAGCTTTCTACAATTGTGATTGTCGCCTGCTACGGGCAAACCCGTCCACCCCGGAGCGTTTCAACGAACTTTATGGTGTTCGAACATTATGTCTCTGCGTTTCACTCCGGGGTGATACACAGAGACTTGGTGGACGAAGACAAATCTACGGAACAAGCTCCACCTCAGCTTGCGAGAGGCCAACTCCTTACCATGAGGCACTGGGAATTTTCAAACCCAGTGGGGTATCATCGTGCCCTCGCTCCCAAATTTAGTCGGATTCCTCCGACAATCCGTCTGGTCACGGGCTCGAAGTCGCTTGCGTGATCCTCTACCTCGAGTAAGCTGCCATTCCTCACTGGTATTATCGCGGATACGGGGCGTCCTTTACTCGGCACCACCACCTGAGATCGGGTAGCCCACGTATCGTTTCTAAGGGTAGATAGCTTGAAGTACCTACTTACCTCCGCTGTTTTAGGTCGCATTACGCTTCGAAACCCCCCTGGCATTCGTCGTTGTGCAAGGCCGGTAAACCGACCAATACATCAACCATCCAGGGCCGCCCGAGGTGTTACGCCAGGTCCGACCGCAAAGCGAGTTTCCCCAGATTAGTCCCTCTTCAGGGAGGTTGCCGGATGGGAGTTGAACCGTGAGTCGGACCGACCGGCATAACAAAATGGTCATATGGCCCGAGCTGCGCATGCCCCATTAGACCCATTAGGCTAACTTTCTACAGTAATTCTATGCGATGACTTTGAAAAAATATATATCACTCCAAACGTAACTACTGTATATCTGGTAAGTCCCTGTCTCACGCGACGCTCCCAATCCCAAAAGGTATCATTATTTCATATTTTTTTCTGTAGGTGAAATTTAAGTTTACAAGGCTATTACTGCCCAATTGAGGAACATTTTATACTGATTTGTTTCCGCCGGGCTGCATTTATTATTACAATATAAATTATATAATAAAAGTTATTTTTTTTTATTTCCTTACAATTTTGAAAATATTAAAAAAAAATACTAACCCTCAAATAGAAAGAGCATAAAGGGGAAATGACACCGGATATTCCCTTTCTTGCTATGTATTTGCATACAACGTATACTTCCACTTAAATAACTAAACTTGGCAGGGGGAACACCGAAGGATTTTTCAAATTTCATACCAAATGATTATTTTATTGTTTGTATTTATAAAATATAAGGATGTCATCTAGCAGCCGAGTCGAATCTAATTCGTGGCAACTAACGCACCGATGCCAGGTGGTTCCTGTATCGGCCGATAGTGGGCTAAAGTAATAATAAAACGGAGGTAGTTTTTCATAATATTAATAATTACTTCGACCCACCCAGGGTGTGACGAAGTCTTAAAATCACGCGAAAATTTAACAAAATCAAACCGTCCAAAAAGACTTTCCTCGACGTTTTACATATCTTAAAAACCATCTAAAAATATGTATCTGTCTGGATGAGTGGACAATGCACGATAACGCGAGTAAACTACGTCCGTTTTAAAAAGTTCGCAGAGCCGATTTTGGGTTCTGTGCGACCTACAGTTGGAGTATACCTGCCAAACAAATTGGCCCCATAAAATCAGTTTGTACTTTTAGATTTTAAAACGGAATAAAGGTGAAAATAGTAAAAACAAAAGTTGTGGGCCATGATGAGAAGCGTAAAATGAGGTGTCGCCTGGGGTCAATCCATCACATCGAACAGGTCCCTACGAACAACAACAAAAAAAATTTAGAAAGGTTATTTATTCTCTTAGAGCAATTAAAGCGGAAGAACATTTGGGACGTCATGAAATTCATCTCTGACGTAAAATTGAACCCGTTCCAGACGGTAACTCCTCTTTATTGAGGGGGTAATATAAGAGTGGCACAATGGATCTCTTATGGATTAGGAGCTCAATTTGGGGTAATTGTTTTAAACTACTCCGAACATCCTAATATATTATACATTACACACACACAAGAACATAATCATATGGGCCGAAATTTGACAAATCCTTGGAGTTTCCCCCTGCCAATTTGTTTATTGGACACTAACACTATTTCTTTTATTTAATAATATTAGCGTTTAATGTAAACATATAATATTGATAGTACTACAGGTTACAGTGGTATCTGTGACGAAGTGATGTAAAATATTATTGGGCAGGCCTTCCACAGAACTTATAATTTATAAAGAAATTACACGGTTCCAACCGAAAAATAACACAAACAATCATCAACTAACATAACCTCAAAAACGATGACAGTTTAAAAGCTAAGGCTACAAAAACCCCTTTATTGCCAGTAGCGATGTGACAGTTCCCATTTATTCGCCGTTTCGACTTGACATTCATCCTTTTTAGCCTGTGTATGTGATTTTAAAAGTGAAAATTCGCTGGTTCTAGCCCGTTTATGCTTATTGTCTGTAGTATTAAATAGGACGTGCCATATAGTTTGTTCGTTTGTTTATTTGTTTATCCGTCCGAAAAAAACTATAGTCCGATCTTAACCAAATTTGGCATGCAACCTCTTTGGGTAACCCTAAGCATCACCAGTAAATTCGATCCGACTCCCGTAGGTGCTACTGCAGGTGCATCCTGGTTTACTTGGCCTAGAGGAGGATATGACTAATAGGTAGAGCAAGCATACCATATATGGGTATTTTTGGAATCGTGGTGACGAGAGAAACGATGGTAAGGTTTTAAGCCATTTAGGATAAGTCAGGGGTTACCAATCACGGGACAAGCCAAAATTGCCAATGTATATCAACACTGTTTACGTGGACAAATCTGCTATTAGAAAGCGTTAAAATTTTAATTTCGTAAAACTGGCAGGGGGAAAACCCCAAGGAGTTATCAAACTTCGGCCAATATCTAAGACCGCTAGATTCCCGGCGCGTCGGTACCAGCCGCTAGTGCAACGTTGTAAGAAGCGTAGCCATTTTAGCCGACGCCTAGCCGCGTATCGCATGGTCGTCAGATTCTAAAACATAAATATTAAAGAATGTTCGATCGCCATCTATCGGTTTAAACTCTAATCACTTACAAGAAAACTTGTGGCGACATTTGATAAAATTTAAAATAGGGTTTAGATATAACGAAAGTCCTCTTAGAGACGCATAGTGCTTTAATACATTGGTTTTGTTATTTTGGCAGAGAGGCGGCAGCTGCAAACTTAACTGACTTGAAACAAAAGAACCGTAGGTCCTACATGCCCCCAAAATCAACTGGTCTATACGCATTGGCCATAACTATTGATTGGGGAAAGATTTTTTAAATCGGACGTAGTTTACTCGAGTTATCCTGCATATTAACAAAACCTTGCAGGATTGTAAGACTTAGCCCACTCACGGGGCCGAAGTAAACATTTGTGGCAATTCTTCTATATCTCCTGACCCCTTCGACTTCAATGCAGTGTGCTCTCCGTAGACGTCTTTATTTGAGACATTGGATTTATAAAAATATGATAGCAATACTCGAAAATATATTAATTAAAATAAGTGAAAAAAAACTTTTCAAATTAGACGGTTTTATTTTATAATCGATGATGTACTAAAAAGCTAGAAAATAATTACGAGTCGCCAATATAGGGCTTTGATCAGTCTAAAATGAAATCGCGGGACCCATTTAGTAACAAAGTTTTTTTTGTTAGATCTTGGATATCATATTAGATCATATATTTACAAGAAAGTTTTCCCCTAAATGTGTACAACGATTTTATTTTAGCCTGATCAAAGTCCTAGATGGTGACCCATAATTATTTGTTTACCTTTCAGTAGGTACATCATACAATAAAACCGTTTAACTTAAAAAGTTTAAAAACATTATTTTAATTTTATATTTTTAGTGTGCTTTAGTGTTCTGGTTCTATGACTTTACTATAGCATTCTTTACTCATTTAAAACCATCAGATCGTGAATTCTCATGATTTAGGCAGGCCGTACCACTGTAGCATCAGGACTGAGGAGTTAGAAACCGGAGTTCAATGACAAAGTCTCTACTTTAGGCTCACAAAACCTATTTTGAAACTAGCAGCTAGTCAAAGTTTTATGAAAATCGGTTTAGTAGAAAAGATTGAAAAATCAGTAGCAAAATTCTAAATTTACAGAAAATTAAACTAATTAAAACGGTTTTAAAATTGAGGTTTATGACAAATTAGGTTATTATTTATAATGCAATAATATTTTATAATTGCAGGTGTCCCACTAACAGACACTGGCTACAATAAATGGCAACCGGGGCAACCAGACAACACTAAAGGAGCTGAACATTGCGGAAGTATGCACAGAAACGGTCTTTTGAACGACATCCAATGCGCATCCCCCTTCATGTTCATTTGTGAAACCTCTCCATGTGAATTGTGTGCTAAATTTGAAACTTTGCCCTAACCTATCAAAAGATATTATTTCATTTTTAAAAATACATTTATCGCAAATGAATTGAATTTTATTTTTTTTTTAAACTAGCCTCTGATTAACGCCTTGGATGTATCATCCGCCTAATAATCATTGCTAGATCAACAAAACCTGTGATGTGGGGCGCACATCATCGTCGTTTGAGGGGGGGGGGGGAGGCGAGCAGTTACAGCCCTCTCATAGGCGATGACTTTGGTATTTTATATCTATTTAAATATATTTTTGTTAATGGATTTGTTTGAATGAGACAAGACTTCCTCGAATTGTAAATATTAATTAAAATATATAAATATAAATTTTGTTCCTTTTCTATTAAAAATTTACATTTTAATTTCTGCACGCAGAAAAAAATGTAAAAATCCTATAAATTCACAAAGCGAAGGAAAAGTCAATAGTAAGAGTGAACATTCACGATTTTTCAAAAATATCTATTAATGTTCATTGTACTACATTGAGGTTGTACTTACAAATAGATACATCTGCATGGTTTACTTAATATAACGACAAGGACACAGATGAAAATAGTGTACAATTTAGTTAGGTTAAATAAAGTATGAATAAAAATGTGTATGAAAATAAAATAAAAAACATACAATAAATCAATCAATAATCACAACCAACTAAAAAATGGTCAATTTCGTGCATAATAAAAATATCTAAAACGAAAACATTGTAAAATTCAATATTAGAACCAAAAAATATAGCACAAAAAGTAAACACATTCAAAATAATCAGACTTAGAAATTGAATTAGAAAATATGACAAATATAGTCAAGATAAATTGGATATAAATGTAAAAAACATAGATCACTATGATCAAAAATAACAACAAAATGGAGGATAGAGATATCAAATTAGGAATTAAAATAGCGATCGAATTTTAAAAATGTGGTATTACGGTGTGAAACGGAAAAAAACGTCTCTCACAAAAAAAATGATTCCTTATTCAATATCAATTCGTGGACACCGTTTAATCATTATCAAAGAAAATTTAGACAAATAACTTTCTAATAAAAAAAATTGCGTGTGAGCTCCGACACGTGACTGGAGTTTACTCTTTAAATGCGATTGCCATTGAATATACAATAGTCAATAAATATCAACTGAGGCTTGAGATAAACAAGTCCAAAACTAAGGGCATATGTGTTTATATAGCCCCCCTTAGATGGCACTAACATAATAATATGTGTTGCTATCTATTATCAGGTACGTATATTACTTCGTTAAAAAAGTTATTAAATTTTGAAATATTTATTCTGCTTAGATGTCGCTAACAGCATAATACATGTGCAGCCATCATTGTCAGGTACCTACGTATATTACTATGCTACTAAAAGTTATTTAATTTTGGAATATTTTGAAATATTCTGCTAGATGCTAGATCGATTTTTTGTCCTCGTGAGCAAAAAGTAATTTTTCAAAATAAAAATAAAAATAATTTTTCTGTCGTGACCAAAAAGCATTTTTTTGAAAAAAATTGAAAGGTAGTTTTTTGAACTCTTAACTAAAAAATAGTTTCTGGTACAATAAACGGGCTTTAGTTCTGGTACATATAACGGGCTTTAGTTCTGGTACAATAAAACGGGCTTTAGTTCTGGTACAATAAACGGGCTTTAGTTCTGGTACAATAAAAAGTTATTTCTGGTACAATAAACGGGCTTTAGTTCTGGTACATATAACGGGCGTTAGTCCTTGTACATATTGACGGGCCTTAATTCAACATATACCCTCATTGTCTGAATACGCAAGATCACTATGTTCTTCTTCGGAGCTGGCTGGCGTGTCCGGGAACATAACGCTTTTTGTTAACGCTCGATTTTACTACCCATCAAATGTTCGTACCTGGGGCTATAAATGAAATCGATTGTTAAGGAGTAAACTCCGAAAATAAACTATTGATTGGGTTTGACGTTTTTAAAGACACAGTGATATTTGTGAATTCTTAACAATTTTCCATCCTTTCAATCTTTCCCCGACTTCCCCTACTTGATTTACCTGCTTTCCATTTGTTTCCCTTGTTTGACGATACAGGGATCCCAAAATACCCGCTATTCAAAGTTTCCCCGAGTTACCCTACTTTCAACCCGGTGTCCAAATTTTCCCCACCTTCCCCTATCTGTTCTGGACTAGTGAAAAACCAGTATCCAGTAATATACGTACCTGACAATCGATGACCGCACATGTATTATTGTTAACGATTTTGTTAACGCGTTAACTTAACGCTTTAACTAGCCATCAAATTATCGTACCTGGAGTTATAAATTGCATTATTGAAATCGATTCTAAAGAAGTAAACTCCAAAAAATTCTGAATATATCATATAGTATTGTTGAATTACAAACTGAATATATAATTAATATTAACTCTGTGTGGATATCATCTGAAAATCCAGTGTGATGATTTTATTCAAACAATAAGAAATATTTTCTCAACAATTGAGTGATGGACAAATGGAATGTTTTATAGCAAATTGACTAGCGCTAGGATTGTTAATAGTGTTTGAAAAATAAAATGAACTAGTTCCTAACTTACATTTTTGAAAAAGATAAGTAATTACATCTGGCTTACCAAACATTCACGCTTCGGAAGGTAATTCTGCATGATAACGCTAAGTTGAAAATAATCTACATTTTTTTATATAGGTTTTCGATCCTGAGAAAAATATACTGAATATGTTAATGCTGGATATCAGATTTGTATTAGTAATTTCGAATTCAATAGAGGGCCAGGAAGACGACATGCCACTCTTGGCTCAAGAGCTGCCACAAAGGTTCGGAACGACATAGGAAGAATTATTACGTGCTGCTGACGGATTGCTACTAAGGATTTCTGAAATAGAATTTTAAAAGAAAACCCACTAGAAGCAAAGGTAGGAATTTCCAAAACAATCAAAAATGAAACAAACAAACTTTTTAATACGAAAATGCAACCAAAAAAAATCTATCCATTGACATTTCAAGCGTAGGTGCAAAATGAGAGAATTCCGATAAAATTTGATTTAAAAAGTGGTATTAGAAGCAAACATAAAAATCTCCCATCGTCTGTGCATGTGAATTAAACAGGCTCCAAAACCGACCAAGACAGAGCTCGATTTGGTCACACGTAAGTTGGTAGGAATAGATGGGAAGTGTGAATTTTCGTCATTAGTTTTTTTATTTTTTGGTGCTTGAATAGTATATTGGTGACGTTTCTTGTTGATTATAACAATAGAAAAATGTCGAAAGGTAGCATCATATTTGAATTTAAGACTATACTCGGACGAGTCCGTCACTCCGAGGCGTTTCAACGACCTTTGTCGTTTTATCGCCCCGAGATAAAACGTACAGAATTTGGACATAACATATCCACAATCCAACTACGCCACAGCCCGTCAGATTCCTACTCCTTACGGCCTCAGGCAAGGGCCACCCAGCGGGCAGCCTCACCCCCTGACTACCAAATTTAGACGGATTTCTACAGCCACCAGTTTGGTTTGAGGCTCGAAGTCACTTGCGCAGGCTCTACCTATCTAATGACGCGGCATTCCGTTAGGAACCAAGAGGCGTCGCAGACATCTTACAAGAGAAGGCAACGTTCACAATCCTTAAAATTGGAATAAGAATATAGCCGAGAAAATGCGATTAATAAACATGGCCATTGCATAATAACTTTCTTTTGAATTATATATCTAAATACTTCTTTTTCAATGATAGCAATATGTAATGTAATTTATTTTCGAAAAAACATTCATAGTTTTAAAAGCTAAGTATACTTATGTAGTTACCTATAATTACGCATGTTGTATCGATTGAATTGACTGTTTGTTTTTAACAAATATAAATCTATGGAATTTTAGTGTTTTTTTCCATTTTCGATGACAACTTTATGAGAGCTTTACTGTAGTCTATTAGTCTATGTAAAGTTTATGAGAGCTTTACTGTAGTCTGTACCATACGAGAAAGCCACTGGTACTAATTTTCTTCGTGAGAATATGATTGTCTACAAGTGAATTAAGAATAATATGGATTTTTCCACAAATAATAACATTATTGTCTTTAAATTCTTCGTCAAAATCGTAATTATAGAGTTGTTCATTTATATTGGCATTGTCTCCTATTCTATATAACTAGATTGTTCGATTTTCATATAGGGGTCGGATTGCAATTGTAATCGGAAAAGTGATTAAGGCTGATGGGTGATGTGTGTCAACCACGACTAAGGGTTGAAATAGCTATTTACCAGTTAAATGAGTGTATGACAGACATAAGTCCAATATTCTGTTATTATTATTGCATAGACTGTTGTATTGTTGATAATTAGAAAGTGAAAGAAAATATACCAAAGAGTCAACTGAAGTCAATTTGCCTTCCGAATACACATCACATTGTTGTATACGTTATCCCATATGATATTTGGGCCCTAACAATAGACAGCTTATCGGGTTTATTTCATATTATGTCTTGAGCCATATCCAGATGCCCACTAAGAAGCAGCTGTTGATTGCAATCATTCCGCAAATAAATGTTGCAAATGTTTATTTTGGTCATATGTGGCAAAGTAATGGTTACCCATATATCTTCTGCTGCTGATTGCCAGTTGTACTTACATACTGATGTTATAGTCGTTGTGATTACATATTAGAGTCCCACTACCTCGATTTCTTTCATTGAAGAATAATCACGATCTTTTCTATATTTGATGGGATTTATTGAAAACTTTATCATTATAAATTCCATCATAAAGCCAAGTCTCTGTTAGTATCGTATTTTCATATCGTTGTTTTCAAGAAGTGCATTTTTGAAGAAAGTATGTATTTTGCCCCGAAACCACCTTTATTGTAATAATGTACAATTAATGATGTAATTAGTACTATCATTGATGTATTAATAATTGGATAATTATGACAAATAGTATGTTTCCATCACAATATGTAATTATATGTCTAATAAATTTAGTACAAATTAGTAAATTAAACCAACCGTCTTCAAAGATCTGCTTGGAAAGGTTGGCCCCATCATGGCGAACGATCGATTTTTCTTCTTTTTCTCTGTGGCATTTTTCATATTATTTTCTCTAACCCCGCTGTGCAAAGTTTTCATCTAACCCCGTTTTTCATCTAACCCCGCTGCTTTCGTTTGCTATACTTAAAATATACAACTGAGTTTTTTTTAGTTATTTCTTTTATTTTATAAAAAAGGGATACAAATAGTACGAAAAACAAAATTTCGCATTTAATTCCCACAAATATATTTTACTATCATTATTAGGCATTTAGTGAGATAAAGCAAAAGTACATAAACATATCACCATTGATTGATTATATAATCAATGATATCACATAAATGTGATTATTTAAAAATTATATGTAAAAAATATTTATAGAAAAATTATAATTTGTTTGAAATAAATCTCACGTGAGAGGAAGGAAGGAGGGGTCCCGCCATATCTTACCAAATCTCACCAAGGGAAGGGGGGGGGGATAAAGATAAAACACCTCACGTAATTAATGGACGCCCCTACAGTACTTATTGTAACAGAAAATTCAA
>JAOPUG010000215.1:28298709-28309591 GCA_027564375.1 Micropterix facetella | reverse complement strand
TTAGGAAAGGCGCACTATCATCCTCTCCTCCCCCATTATGTAGAATATTATGCCTGTATATCTATCACAAAACACACAATCCTCAAAAAACACAGGTCAATTCGAAAAGTAATTACGAAAAAAGATATGTATAACAACTCTTACGAGGATCATATTATAATAGTACGTTCTCGCGTAAAAAAATCAGTAAAAATGTTTTTCGAAGTTATGCACAATTCTACTTTACGCATTACACATATTCATTAAAGCAATATTATTGCTGATCATTAAAAATAAATCTAAATATATATATCATACATATTTCTCAATAAATCCCAGGCAGGTACTTGAATATTATGTTGGCAAATTTATTGAATATTTTGGCACACAAATGAGTGATTTTTATATTCATATTGAATATGACCGCAATGATAATATTAATTTAACCTGCGTACATACAGGAATAGTCAAGGTTTACAACCAGTATAAAAATGTATATATTATGTTGACGATTACAAAAGTCAAAGCTTGCAAAGATTTAACAGATTTTTCAGAACATCGCTCATCATCTAATTGTTTACAATTAAAAGTACATTTATTATTGCTGTCAATTTTCTTTATCGTTAGTTTTTGACTATACAATACCACAACTCCACCGACGCCAATTAAAAGAGAGCCGCTTCGAAGGACACATTATACATACATTCACTTTCTCATAATTCAGTCGTCTTAACAAACACCCCAAAATTATAGAAAACAACGCATTCCAATCGTTCGTTCATAAAAACTAATGAGATCTTTTACGCACAATTTTCACACTAGAATATGTAGATCTTCTACTGACAGTCTATCGAATTCTAAATGCACAAAGCACGTACTGCTAAATGTGCCATAGGAAATGTTCCTTCGAAACGGCTCTATTGCAAGAGGATATCCGCAGAGAGCGGTCGGTCTTCGGTGTCAAAAGACAACTGGGTTAATGTCCCAATGCCTTTATGGCATAGTTCCATTCTCGTCAGATATCTCCATGCAGGGCGATTCACTGCGGATCCCGAGAACGCCGAGGTCGAGCGGCGACGGTCCACTCGAGTTGGCCATCTCGTCGCCCGACAGGACGGCCGGCAGGGAGAAACTCGAAACGTTGCCCATTTGAGGAGCATCACTGAAAACGAATAAAATGTCACAACTGGCAGTTATACTTACTGTTAGATAGGTTAGATGGGTTGTGGGGTTGTGCAGCTCAGGTTTTAATATTCAAACTCTGTCTATCACGGTCAGCGTGACTCACGGCTCAACTCCCACCCGGCAGCCTCCCTGAAGTGGGATGAAACCAGTGAACCGGCTGTGCATGACGCCTGATCTGGGGAATACCTCGGGTGACCCTAGATGTCTGAGCACCGGTCGGCATGTCGGCCTTTGCTTAGCAACCTTTCTGAAAATGGGCCCTCCACTTCCGGATATATGCGATGATCGACTTTTCTGATCCGAGTGTTTCCCGGTAATGCAGCATATGCACTCGGTGAAAACATCGGATGGATGGCTGTCTAATGCAATAGTCTGTCTGCCAGCCCTTGCTCAACAACGAATAGCCAGGGGAGTTTGGAAGCGCAATGCGACCTAAGAAAGCGGGGGTAGTTAGATACCTTAAGCTATCTATCCTTAGAAATTATACGTTGGCCACCCGATCTCGGGTGGCAAGCCGAGTAAAGGGCGCCTCGTATCCACAACATATTCCAGTGAGGAATTGCCGCTTACTTAAGGTATACCGTAAAGACCGCGGAAGCGACTTCAAGCCACTTATCAGGCGGGAGGTCGGAAAAATCTGACACCACATCTGGGAGTGAGGGCGCGAGGATGCCCCATGGGTTCGACAATTTCCAGAGCCTTGCAGTGAGAAGTTGGACTCTCAGGGGCAGTGACGTAACTACATTGTAGATATGTATTGTCCAAATTCTGTATATTTCATCTCAGGGAGATATAGCAAAAAAGTTCATTGAAAGACGTCTGGGCGATAGGTTCGCCCAAGTATAGTCTTAAATCCAAAGTTGTTAGATAGGCAAGCAGCAGTGATTCTACAAGCTTTTAATCCACTTCATAATATAGACGGTCCCTACGTATACTCGGCTATTATGCATTTCTAGGTATTTTGACTTTTTTGTGCCAATCAATTGCCAATATAAACTATGACATAACGATGCTTTTTTAAATCGCCTATAGTACTCACCATTTTATTTACATAGCAGTGTATATTCCGTTCTAAAAAATGACCGAATCCCATTCGTTATTTTGTAAATAGGCAAATATAACTCTTATGCTAAAAAATCCATATAGTATTTACATTATTCAATAGGAGATACAATCTTGAAATAAAATGGTGTTCGGGTAGTAATAGATTAGATTAATTTCAATAAACCTAATGGCACATACCAATGTAAACTACACTATAGGGCAGATAGCATATATTAAATTATACATACACGCCCGCTAAGATAAAATCTCAGAGAATAATATAAAAATACAAAACACATAATATAACTAACAAACCAAATTCAGTAACTGAAGGTATTTACAGTAGGTAGAGAGGCTCAAGTAAGTTGACACTTCGGACTGTGACTATTCTATTGGAAGGAGTAATCCATCCGAAAATGCGAAATCGAGCGAGCCTCCATTGGCTTGCTGGTGCCCTCACTGTTTGAGGGCGGCCTCTGTTGGGCTTTGGCGGAATTGGATCAGTAGATTTGTTTCCTCCCCTCGAGTCATTGACTCATCTCAGAGGGAGAAGATGGTAATAGTTGTCATAATATCCTGAGATAGTGGGATTCTCGCAGCAATTGACTAAACAAGCTGTATGTAACCATTGTCTCATCTGTTTCAATATCAAGTTTTTGAACTTGTTCACACTTTCCATATATAATGCCATTTCTGGATGATTATTCCACAAATCAACCACACGATTGGTGGTAAAATATTTCTCAGAATTGAAGGAAAAATCACTTTGTATTGCCTACTAAAATGAGCGTAAATGAATATTTAACGTGATGATGCTTTCAATGCCAAGTGCAGAACGACCTGTCAGAACCCTTCTACACCTTCAATGAGCTGTAACAAAGGAGATGCTCTTCAATTTGATCTTGTAACAACTGTGTTGTACATTAATTTTATTACCCTTCGTAAATAAAACTCACATAAATACACACCAAATCAAAACATATATCTACATAAATAACATTCAATTTTTTTAATTATACAGAAACTGCTCGTGTAAAATAACCGAAACTACATTTTTAAAATATCTAAAAACTTCTTGTAAAATACCCAAAAATTCTTTTGAAAATATCTTAAAACCTCCTGTTAAAGAATCCAGAAACTTTTCTAAAAATCTATAAACTTCTTTTTAAAAAATCAATAAAATAAATATAACCTAGTAAATTATTTTTTTTAAATATGGACCGATTCCAAATATAAACTTTAGATGTCCATCTTTGTTTTAGGTTAATAATAATACACAAAAGGTATCCACGCGGGGACTTACCTCGCTGCGCGCATCCTGAATGCGGCACAATTTTCTTTGCATTTGTAAGCGAGAACCTGCTTGATCCTGCTAACTTCTATTCCGGGGAAACGGCGGCTGACATAAGCTGCGGAAATTAATCAGAAATCGATAATTATTCAAGGTTAATCCGCTTAGGTTGGTACTAAAATTTAAGGAAAATATGAAAAAAGAAGCCTCAAAAAATTAGAATTGGTGCAGTCTTGTAAAATCAAAAGTGTTCAGTGATTGCATTCTACTCGTTATGATTATAGCTTTTGGGGCAAGACGAGACAAAAAGGGGTAGAAATGGGAAAGGGGGGTGTATTAAATAGTATTAACAGGTATAGTTTGCAGACACAACAATTGATGTTCGTAAAAGTCGCAAAGAAATGAGAATATGTGATAAAAATAAATAATAAAAAAGTTATATTATAAACTACCCTGACCATGTGCTCATTTTATGGGCTAATTGATTCTTTACGATTTCCGTACCTACATTATGTAGTAGAGTGGGTTTAATACAATTTATTATTAAGATGTAAAATATAATAAATTACCAGTGTACATGATTACTACCAGTGTACATACAGCGTGGTAACGTTCACTTTAGAAAGCAGTGACCTAAAGATGTAGACGAGTTTCAATTCAGTATTTTTGTCGTAGAATTATCTTCCGCAAATGAAAATATCCAATTTAAAAGGCATTACTAAAAAAAAATCAGTTGGAAAGCGCGGAGTAGACCCTACGGTAAGTGAAGAAGGGGAACGGCGAGGAAAAGGGGAAGAGGAAAAGAGTAGCAGGAGGTGAAGGGAAAAGGGTAAAAGGGAAGCGAAAGGGGAAAAGAAAGAAAGGGAAGGGGTAGCAGGAGGGGGAGCGGGAGGATGAGCGGGTGGGTGAAAAGGGGAAGCGGTAGGGGGAAAGGGGAAAGGTGAAGCGGGAGAAGCGGATGGGGAAAGGAAAGGTGAAAGGGGAAGTGGAAAGGGTAAGGAAAGGTAAAAGGGGAAGTGGAATGGAAACGAAAAGGGGAAGCGGAAGGGGAAAAGGAAGGGGAAGGGGAAGGGGAAAGGGAAGGGGAAAGGGAAGGGGAAAGGGAAGGGGAAAGGGAAGGGAGAAGAGAAAGGGGAACGGGAAAGAGAAAGGGGAAAGGGAAAAAGGAAAATGGAGGGGAAGCGGAAGGGGGGAAATTAAGGAGAAAGGGCAAGTGGAATGAAAAAGGAAGGGATAAGGGGTGGCGGAAGGAGGAAGGGAAGGGAAAAGGGCAAGCGAAGGGGAAGGGTAAGAAAAGCTACTCACAGATGAGCGCCTGCACGCGGCGGCGGTCGAGCGGCGGCTTGGTGGGGCGCTGCTCCTGGCCGGCGCGGCTCCAGCGCTGGCCGGTGACGGAGCTGGTGGCGAGTTCGCCCGGCGAGAAGAGGGCAGCGGCCAGGGCACGGGTGACCTTGCGGTAGTCGCCCCACTTCACACCGCGCAGTCGCTCTGCCACCACCTCTACGCCCTCCGCCAGTTTGATCTGGGGACAGGATCGCTCTTTCTAACCGTACCTCTACTTATAACCTTATCAATCCATCTGACCATCGCAAAACCATTTTCACATCTTTCCCTGCGAATTTCTCCTTTTGCATATATTCTAAATATTAAATTACTAAATATAGTTTTGCTCGCATGATATGAAAAATCATGCACACTGAGGTTTCACCTGTTTTATCACAAATCCCTAAAACTCTGTGTGGGGGGGGGAGGACAGAGTTGGACCCTCCGTGCCATAGATTATTATACACCTTTTAATTCGATTAAGCGATGTTATTCTTTTCAAATGCAATGAAAAGTTTCATTCGTTCATTCGTATTGACACATTGCAACTTACCAGTTTGGGTGGCCTATCGGGTTCCTCATCGTCGTGATTTATGGTCGCCGGAACTCGAAAGTCCGGCCAGGGCAGAGACGAACGACCCCTCGCATTTTTGTTCAGCAAATGTCGAGCGCGATGATGCATTAAGTAACCATTACCTGAGAAATTATCGCACACTGTACAAACATTAAAACATTAAGTCGACCCAATTTCTCATCATTAAAATTGACATCAGACACAGATTTTTAACTCACAAAAATACAAATTTCAATGCCAAAATATTTTGTTATAAAGTTGAATATGTCGAATTTTGCACCTGAAAATTACGATTTGCGGTCAGTGTTGATTTTCTGTTACCAATTGAAGAAAGCTGCTGCAGAATTGCATCGAATGCTTGTTGAAGCTTATGGTGAGCATGCTCTTGGTAAATCGCAATACTTTGAGTGGTTTGAAAAATTCAAAAGTGGCAATTTTGATGTAAGAAATGAAGAATATGGGAGGCGACTGAAAAAGTTTGAAGACAGTGAACTGCAAGCATTGTTGGATGAGTATAACACACAAACGCAACAAAAAACTCGCGGATCAATTAAATGTAACACGAGAAGCCATCTCCATACGTTTGAAATCCAAGGGAAAGATTCATAAGATGGGAAAATGAATTCCACATGAACTGAATGATAGACAATAGGAACAACTAAACACCACTTATGAAATGCTGCTCTCCAGTTACAAAAGATAGTAATTTCTTCATCGAATTGTGACTGGCGATGAAAAGTAAATCTATTTTGAGAATCCTAATTGTCAAAGGTCATGGGTAACTCCAAGCAAACCATCGACATTGACTGCAAGGCCAAATCGCTATAAACGGAAGAAAATGCTCTGTGTTTGGTGGAATCAATAGGGTGTGATCTATTATGAGCTGCTAAAGCCTGGCGAAACTTAATACTGAATGCTATCGACAACAAATGATCGATTTAAATCAAGTTTTGCATGAAAAACGACCAGAATATCACAAAAGGCAATGCAAAGTGATATTTCTTCATGACATGTATTGTGTATACAAAAATACCAGTTTCATATTTACAGACCTGGAAAATAAGAGGGGTGGAAGGTAAAATGCAGTTATTTAGCAACACAAAATTATCTATAAATCGATAGGAAAAAGTGTAATCAGAAAAATCCAAGTTTCATGGAACCTACACTTTTGTTAATTTCTTTTAGTCACTGGCTCTAATTGCGTTTCTTTTGTGTTAAAATAAAATCGCTTTAAAAATATTAGGAATATGATGCGTGCGCAAACCTTTTATAGGTGACGATAGCGGCGACTGGCCCGAGGAGGTGTGAAATGGCTCAAGCTTTTAAATTTTGGTGTTATCGATGGCATAATATAAAATTATTAGTAGGTAGGCACTTAGATAATTTACATTTATGGAATTAAAAAAAGCAAATTTTTCATTACATGAATGTTAATTATACTATTGTATCTGCCAATCCCTTATGGTATTTTTACTACTCTGTTGCATTATTGATGAAGTCAATTATTTTCATTAATAATTTTATAATAAAGTTAAATATTTAATCCATATATAAAATAGAAAAAATACACTAAAAACGGTTGAAGCAAAATGTGGCAGAGAATCGTAATACGAAAGTGAAATATTTTTTTTACCACCAATTTTAGTACATCTTTCGACGTTATCTTAAAGCCATCTAAGAAATGCAATTGGACCCACTAAAGGGATTTCATATATTTTTGTATCTTTAATTCCCCGATTTTTTTAAAAAACTACTACGAAAGAAGCAGTCTTACATTAATATTTGAACTTGAAGGACAGTTCATTATTATTTTTTAGTGTTTTGTAGTACTTAGTAGTATTTTTTTTGCTTTTTGTAGTACTTCCTCTATTAACCAATGCTAAATAAAATGCAATCTCTTGCTGTGAGGGTCGCATCTTATTGCTAATATTCGTCACTAGAGGTGGATAAATCAATTTAGCTTAGTAAGACCATAAGAATATTTTTTTATATGTATTACTTTGGCTCACCCTGAGGGGGTCGAAGTCTTACAATCTTGCCAACAATGTAACGACATTAAATCGTCCAAAAATACTTTACTAAATGTTGCACATGCAGGCACATTTGTTTGTAGTTTAGATGGGCTCTAGGACATGAAATTAAAATATCCAAAAAGACTTCTTAACGTTTCCTACGTCCTAGAGTCGATCTAAACCAAAAAGAAATTTGTGTGTCTGTCTGGATGTTACTATGCACAACAACTCGAGTAAACTAGGTCCATTTTTAAAAAATCTTTAGCCAATCCATAGTATGTCCAATGCACAGAAGAGCCCAGTTGATTTTGGTGTCTGTACAATCTACGGTTGAATTACCTGCCGTTTTGCAGTGTAGTCAGTGTTTTGTATTTTTAGACCTTAAAATGTAAAAAACAGTAGAAATAGCGAAAAGAAATAAATATAATTTTATGTGAATAATTGTTTGAGACTACCTTGAACATCCTTATATATTATACATACTGTTAGAGGTATTTCAAAATGACTATACCCCATCTATCGGTCAAAAATACGAACCGCGCAATGAACTATTTGATACGACTCAAGGCGAAGCGGTTTGCGTCTGCTAAGATAAACGTCAATGAGTTGAAAATTTTTTGGATTATTTTATCTTTTTAAGGTTTTTTTTTTATAAAAACAAAATAATCATATGGACCGAAGTTTAAGAAACCCTTGGGTTTTCCCCTTGCCAAGTTTTTATTATGAATTAAGTTCAATTGAATTATTTGAATTTATATTAACTTTTTGAGGGACCATCGGATAAAACAGGATGTAATACATATATTAATATTTCAGTAATAAAACAACTTCAATAATCGTCTTTATTGAAATAATTGCTCATGTAAGATTATTAATACTTTCATTACTGTATCTCCTTTATCGCGCTTATTAATCTACCTTATTGTATCAAATACCTTATCTAGAATTCTAATTAATCTTAGTGGAAAAGGAAGCAGAAATTACATCTTTGGAAAGCATCTCATTAAAAACATCTAGACACTAATAGCTTCTTTGGAAAAAATCGCACAGTTGACCTCCGTTATAAAACTATCACAATATTTAGCGATATTATGATTATATACTTATAAGAACACAGGGTGACTAGGTAAAAATGAGCTACAGCAAATGGGGTTATATATTATTATTACCCTTGTTGAACAATAAAATTGAAAGAAAGGAAAGAAGAAAAAAGTTGACTTTTTTCATAGATTATTTTATAGGAAAATTTCAGTTGAAAATTATCTACAACTTTTTATGATTTTGGCACCTGTTACTGAGAAAAAAATAGCATATATTCGAAAGTTTAACATAAAAAAATATTTTCCTCAATACCGAAAAGCCTAATCCAACAAAAGCTGTAATGTATGTGTAAATACTTTGTGTAAAAGAAAACTAAAAGAAAATCTTATAGTATCAAATACAGGGGCCTAATGGGACAGTGCAGCTCGGGCCATATGACTATCTTATTACACCAGTCGGCCCGAGTAACAGCTCAGGTCCCATCTGGCAGCCTACCAGAGGAGGGACTAATCCGGTAAAACCCGCTTTGTGGTTGGATTTGGCATAACACCTCGGGCGGCCATGGACGGTTGGTGTATTAGTCGGTTTACCAACTTTGCTCAAATAATGAATAGCCGGGGGAGTCTAGTTGTGTAATGCTTCTTAAGACGCGGGGGTAGGTGTCGACCTGTCGTCACCTACCCTTATAAACGACCCGATGGCCACCTAATCTCGGGTGGCTTTCCGAGTAAAGGACGCCACAGGTTCGAGATATTTCCGAGTTACGGTATGCTACGTTATAACGGATAGGTAGAGGTTGCGCAAGCGATATCGAGCCTGGGACCAGACGAATGAATGAAGAAATCTGACCTAATCTGGTAGTAAGGGGGTAAGGCTGCCCGCTGGGTAGCAATTCCCAGTGCCACGCCATAAGGTGTAGAACTGACGGGCAGTGGCGTAGTTGGATTGTGGATGTTATGAGCAAATTCTGTACGCTTCATCTCGGGTCGATATAACAATAAAGTTCGTTGAAACACCTCGGGATGATGGGCACGCCCGAGTATAGTCTTAAATAAAAAGTATCAAACAGCATTTTCTACAGAAAAAAACATTCAGTTAAAGGTATAGCATAGCCCCCTATAGTTCATCTTCACTCAGTCATACTATACTCTATCCAAGGAATCGATGATAGACTGAGCTGTAAATGGAATGAATTGCGGTCTCGGATAGGTCGGATATATTTTGATAATGTAGGTCGCACATCAACACTGCCGCTACAATCGCTTTCATTGTCGCAGCGGCAATTTACAAAAGTAGAAATCTCTGTACCCAAAAAATGGCTAATTAATACTATTGTCAGACCCATTAGGCAATATAATGTAATATAATGCAATATAATGTAATGTCTAAAAAGAATTTAATTTTGATAGCGGGTTTTTCGCTGTTCATCCAAAGCCGTTCTTTATAAAAACAACTAGAAAAGGCTGTATTTTAAAAAAGTATGAATAAAAAACAAAAAAGAAACCGACGATTTTACTTTCCCAAGTCAAATTTACCTTCGTATAACGCAAAGAAAATAATGAATCTATATGAAGCACCACATAATTGTCTAGTGATTAAAGGAGATCGATTATTTATTTAGCTTTTGAGTTTGCAGTATATAAGGAAAACATGTTTTCTGTATGCCGGCGGAAGCACCAGTGATACAGTCCATCCCTTTCTCCCTAGTAGTGATAGAACGAGATGGGGAGAGAAAGGCATCATTCATCAAATATTAAACATATGTAGTCAAAATACTCACGGCGGAGTTGGACTCGCCAAAAATTGCTTATTAGTTTTATTACATTCTTGAACTAAACATTCATCATGATAGAAATTTCAAGAAGAAAACAGAAATAGGACACGTGTGTGTTTATAATAATGTTTGTTTATAATGTCTTTTTATAATAATCCTTCCCCCACTACCCGGTGAAGGCAAATACCTCTCTCTTTTCAACCGGACTCTTCGAAAGAGAAAGATATCATGGATTCAATGGATAGAGTATATATAGGTCATAGACAAATAAAATAACTGATATTGTAATTGTCAGTTGAGTGTCTTCTGTGAATATTTATCGGTTGTCACGTTTCTCATCTCCAATAAATCGTAACATGATTCTACAAAAAATCATCATTATATATGTATATTACAGAGAAAGTTTAGTACAGATACACATTTTCATTGATATTTCATAATCAAAACATACACTGCCATGAATAGAATAATTAATAATAATAGGTAGTCTAAAACATATTTTCTGAAGATGCTAAATAGTAGGCTGTATTATAATACTGGTCTACTCCATATACATGTTTCACAATTTATTATGTTCAAATTTTAGTATTAAAAATCTAATAACTGGGAAAATATATGTTTACAAAAAAATCATAAAAATATAATAAAATTTAAATACT
>JAOPUG010000215.1:28254449-28265423 GCA_027564375.1 Micropterix facetella | reverse complement strand
CTAACTCGGACCCAGTTTACTCGAGTTATCGTGCATACTAACATTTTTCGCGCACGATTTCAAGACTTGACCACTATCGTGGCCGAAGTAAATGCGGAATATCCGAAAGTGAACATAAAATATGCTATTCCTAGGTAACGAGGTCCTAAATACAACAAACTTTTGAAACCTTTTACCATAGTTTTTTTTACGTAGAATAATCTTTTGTTAAAAAACATTCAGAATATCAATACGGAACATTTTTGAAAAAAAAATGGTTTCGATTAGTTTTATATACAGAATTACCCACTGGACGGGTGCTGTCTAATAAAAACTAGCCCTGTATATTTTTTGTTTTTAAAAAAATCGATCGAGAAGCGACCGATCGCCGCGGTCCGTCGTCTGATCGCGGAAATAGTTGAATCAAATAGCCTAGAGAGGCGAGAATAGGGCGACTATAACGTTTTTCGATTATGAGTGCGGTGTCCAAACTGCCTTTATTCGTCACGACGACGGTTATTTTGTCTATGGTATTTGATTTTGTTGGCTTCTGTTGTTCTTTCGAGTTTCCGTTTGCGTATTCTTTATATTTTATTTATCCTTGTGAAAAGTGTTTTATTTATCAAGAAATGCATTGATATTTATCTAGTTACCTATTTGTGGTTTGTATCATTATGAAATCGTCAGAAAGCACTGCTTTGCCTGGTCGGTCGAGTGGTGAAATATCGTCGATTTTAGATGATAATACCGATGTCAACATCAATACCGGTGTGTATTTTCCTGCAGTTTTCATCATTCGTTCACATTTACTTCTTTGTATCACGGAAATTGGTCGTACGGATCTACCTAAATTTGAAACAGTCTTAACTATTTGTGTCCCTCAGACGATTTCTAAACAAGGTTTTCCACCTCGTGTTGTACTTATGTTATTAGATGCTGATGTTTCAATTTCAGATAATTGGTGGAAGAAAATACAGAGTGAATCAGTCGCGCCAGTAAGCTTTGCAGAGAGCGCCAATCAACAAAATATGACCGAAAGTTTTGATCTTGCAAAGGATGCATATTTACCGGAGAGGTTAATTTTCATTGCTTTTATCTAATGCTAATCGCAACATTTCATTTTCATACATGTTTGAAATATATTAAGAGTCCTTGTTAATGATACAATTTTCCAGCGGGACTGCGAAATAGCCAAGGCTGGACTGATATTGTGCATGCCGGTTCACAACATGGTAAATTACGGGAGGTGGCAGGCGGCTAGCATCCTTTTATTGAAAAATATCAGGCTGAAATGCTCTCGTGCCCTTTGTGTAAAATATCAAGCTCTCATGGACCACAGACACTGCGAGTTTTTTCGTCATACACGGTCACAGCAAGCCATAGAAGCGTGGTGCATACAGCAACTGTGCTGTACCGTGACTGCCACAAATGTTTACAAGCTTCGTTGTGACAATATAACTTAAGCATAAAATCGTGCCATTAACAAGGGCTATGACAGTTATAAGTTATAAGTATTTGTTGATTACTAAACTACAAACAGCTTTCTGCAAACTCAATTTCATGCAATTGCTGTGTTTGGAAGCTGCCCAATTAGTGTCAAAGCTAAATTTGTCGGGGGTTTTGTAAGAAAACACTATTCTTCAGGTGAAAATAAGCAATTTGCAAGTCACAAGTACATATAATTAGGTATATTCTTTTCAGTATTCGACGGATATGAAATAAATATAATATATTTCAAACTTATAATACAATGAAAACATTTCTAACACCCTACCTATAATTTTGATGTTTTAAAAATGCCTTTTTAATTTTTTAGTTGCAAAACATCCCCAATTATTGCCGATGAGAATGATTCCCCATCACTTGCCACCCCAGTTATCACCCGCAATTTAAATACGCGAAAGAAAACGCTGTTTAAAAAACCCGTGGCACCATTGCGGGAAAATGGAGTAAATGTCACGGCTGCAACTTCCATATTCATAGAAGACAGCATCGGAGATATTGATGATTTATCGATACTTCCACCGAAATCTAAAAAGAAAATGTTTAAATCGAAGAGACGAAGCGCTGAACTTATTAATATTGCCGAAACGAATAAGCAAATGAGCGCTGTGATCAATCTTTCCATTCAAGTCAGCGATCAAGACGAACTAGTTTCTCCGATACTGCCACCCCGCAAAACATTATTCAAATCTAAAATAAGTAATGTTGAGTATAACTGTATTACTGAAACGACACAACGTAACAGTCAGGATAACCATTCTAATAGCGATATAAGTGAGTTTATGATTCCAGCGCAGCCTGTTAGAAAAACATTTTTCAAATCGACGAAGATCAGCGCTGACTACACAGATATAGCCGAGACGACGAAACATAATGGAAATGAATCTGTTTCCCGATTGTCGTTGAATATCGACGGTATTACGGACATACCACAACGAAACAGTCAGGGGAATCATTCAAACAGCGAGGTCACAATTCCAGCGCAGACTGCTAGAAAAACATTTTTCAAATCGACGAAGATCAGCGCTGACTACACAGACATAGCCGAGACGATGAAACATAATGAAAACGAATCTGTTTCCCGAATGTCGTTGAATATCGACGGTATTACAGACACGACACAACTAAACAGTCAGGAGAATCATTCAAATAGCGAGTGTACGATTCCAGCGCAGGCTGCTAGAAAAACATTTTTCAAATCGACAAAGATCAGCGGTAATTATACAGACATAGCCGAGACGACGAAACATAATGAGAACGAATCTGTTTCTCGAATGTCGTTGAATATCGACGGTATTACAGACACGACACAGCATAACAGTCAGGAGAATCATTCAAATATCGAGTGTACGATTCCAGCGCAGGCTGCTAGAAAAACATTTTTCAAATCGACAAAGGTCAGTGCTAATTACACAAAAATAGCCGAGACAACGAAACATAATGAAAACGAATCTGTTTCCCGAATGTCATTGAATATCAACGGTATTACAGACACGACACAACTAAACAGTCAGGAGAATCATTCAAATAGCGAGTGTACAATTCCAGCGCAGACTGTTAGAAAAATATTTTTCAAATCGACAAAGATCAGCGCTAATTACACAGACATAGCCGAGACAACGAAACATAATGAAAACGAATCTGTTGCCCGATTGTCGTCGAATATCAACTGTGTTACAGACACGACACAACAAAACAGTCAGGAGAATAATTCAAATAGCGAATATACGATTCCAGTACAGACTGCTAGAAAAACGGAAAATGGAGCGAACGTCACGGCGGCACCTTCCATATTCATAGAAGACAGCAATGGAGATATCGATGATTTATTGATACTTCCACCGAAATCGAAAAATAAAATGTTTAAATCGAAGAGACGAAGTACCGAATTTCTTAACATCGCCGAAACGACTAAGCGAATGAGCGCCGTGACCAATCTTTCCATTCAAGTCAGCGATCAAGATGAACTAGTTTCTCCGATACCGCCACCCCGCAAAACATTTTTCAAATCTAAAAAGAGCGATGTTGAGTATAACTGTATTACTGAATCGACACGCCGTAACAGTCAGGATAACCATTCTAATAGTGATGTAAGTGAACTTACGATTCCAGCGCAGCCTGCTAGAAAAACATTTTTCAAGTCGACCAAGATCAGCGTTGATTACACAGACATAACTGAGACGACGAAACATAATGAAAACGAATCTGCTGCCCAGTTGTCGTCGAATATCGATGGTGTTATGGACACGACACAACGAAACAACCAGGGGGATCATTCAAATATCGAATTTACAATTCCAATGCAGCCAATTAGAAAAACATTTTTCAAACTGAATAAAATCAGCGCTGATTATACAGATATAGCTGAGACGATGAAACTTACCGAAAACGAATCCATTGCTCGACACACATCGAATATGGAAGAGTCATCATCGCCCAACCGCGTCAAGTCGTTATTCAAACAGAAAAAGACGAGCGACCTTTTCAAAGACATAATGGAATCGATGCAGAGTAAAACCATCGATGAAAAAGTGGAGCAATCGAGTGTAAACAATCTGCTCGCCCCAGAAGAAAAAAAAAGGACTAATAAAGGCGAGTCTGATTTTTACGAAGCTGTTGTCGCGTCCAATACAATCGTACAAAATGATGTCACACCGGAAACCTCAATTCAAAAGAAACCGCTTTTCCAACAACGGCAAACGGCAAAAACGTCATTCATAATAGACGGCGGGTCTGTTCTTGTGCAAAATAAAGATTCGACCATCGAAGCTATTGCTGACATTCCAGCGAAGAAAAATATCTTTGGTGGCCGAAAAAATAACAGCTTATTCGTACACCAATACGAAGCTGCCATATCGGATACTAGCAACTCGGAAGAAGGTAGTGTACATGAACGGCGCACGTCTCATTTCCGGAAGAGTAGTCGGGCATCATCGCGCGTGTCTGATTTTGAACACTGGCAAATGTTGCCATCTTCAACAATGATTGAATTCGCCGGTCGACAGTCGATGGCCGACACTCCACTTAGCAGTCCAACCAATCATAGCAGTGAAAACATGCGAAAAGTACCAATTTATAGAAATGATCAATCGTTAGAAAACACTTCAACACCGCTGCGCTCTTCAATGACCCGAAAAAATAAAAGCGATAATGACTTATTACAGATGAGAGCGCCATCTTATTCCCATTCCATCCAGGAAAATGAAGAAGTGCTGTTGGAAAAGGAGCAAAAAACCGAGAATTTAACTCAAGGAGCAATCGACCGGTTGTATGAACAACGGTTTCAATCGACGAGAACAAACCCACCGGTCCGGCATTCGTCAATCCGGGGAGCAAATTTAGCAGGTAATATAATAGACGAATCAAAAGAGGTAACTGCGGATATGGATGAAATTGTCGCTCCAAATGTGGTTGAATTTGTTGCTCCCATTTTAGTTGACTTAGATGAAACTTTATCGAATATGCCATTATCACAGAGCAAAATCGAACAAGCATTCGTAATGAAATGCCAGAAAATGGTAGCATATCCACCTGTCCGACATTCCATTGCTCCAACCACTTTCAAAGAAGATTCAGCCATGAATGAAACGCGCGATATGACATTAAAGGTAAATCCTTTTAATGATTCAATATTGAACGACGATAACAGCGATCACACTAAATCTGAAAGAATTGATGACGTTGATTTAATTGAAACTGACAATGCAAAGAAGCAGAATTCAACAGTTACAAATGAAAAACCAAATAATGTTGAAGTTGAATCAATAAAAATCAGTTTAATCGAGAACGACACGGAGAATGTGCTTCAAGAATCTAAAGGAGACAATCTAAAAGAGGTCACAATGGAGCTGGAAGATTTGAATCAGGAAGTGGAACCAAAATTCGACAAAGATGAATCGAAAGTAGCCGTAGAACAGCTGGAAGCAGCTGAAGAAGGACTGGAAGCAGCTGAAGAAGAGCCGGAAATAGGTCAAGAAGATCCAGAAGTGTCTGAAGAAGAGCCAGAAGTGTCTGAAGAAGAGCCAGAAGTGTCTGAAGAAGAGCCAGAAGCATCTGAAGAAGAGCCAGAAGCGTCTGAAGTTCAACTGGAAGTATCTGAAGTTGAACCGGAAGCATCTGAAGAAGAACTGGAAGTGTCTGAAGAAGAGATGGAAGCATCGGAGGAAGAGCCAGAAATGACTGTGGAGGAACCAGAAGTACTTGAAGAAGATCCAAAAATATCTGATGATGAACCTCCGCCAATCAAAGAAACCGAAGATGGAGAGGAAGAATATATCAACATACAAAGTATAACCGACGAAAGAGATATTACAGGGGTTGAAATTGAAAATGAAATTTCTGCTAAATCTGTTACTAGTAATCATAAACTAGAAATATCTGGGAAATGTCATAAAAGTGAACAAAACTCAGGTATGACTCCAAGCAAAGCATCGTCAGAAACACGTTATAATAGTGAAAACGATTTTGCAGAAAATGAAATGACCGCCAAATCATATGTCGATATTTCTGGAAAACCTGATAAAAATGAACCAAGTATTCAGATCGAAAAGAATCTAACGAGAACCAATCAGAGCAATTTGTTATCTTCACATACGATTCAAAGCGGAAAGTGCACAGAAGAAAATCAAAGCAGCAGTAAAGTAATAAACAATACAGATATTTTAGAAATTGAAAATGAAATGAGCTCTCGAAAGCAAGATCTCTCCGCAAAACCTGATAAAACCGAACAAAATAGTCAGATGAAAAATAGCGAAACAAGACTGAGTGGGATTAATTCGTTAGTATCGTCGCATGCGTTTCAGAGCAGAGCATCATCGATGGTTATAGAATTTGAAGATGAAAGACCGAGGCGCAACATAATTCACTGCAACCGTAATTTAATTCAAGATCGCGAGGAGATTGATTATTACTTCGAAAACCTGAAGCGTGAAAATGATGACAGAAATAAAGAAGCCGTAAGATAGCTTTTTCATTATAAACTACATTATGTCTAATAACAAATTATTAGTATTATTTATATAAAACCCTTTTATTTTAGGAGGCGTGGGTCGCAGATATGTTTAATCATCAAAGAAATTTCAAAAGCAATTTTGCATCCATGCATCCTGTTGCCAATCAAGCTAAAAATGCTATAAAAAATGCTAAACGAAAGAATGAATGCACAAAAGAGCCAATTGTAATAGGAGGATACGTGTGCAAAAAACCAAAGCTTTACAAACCTGGAGTATGGGCTACGAAGCAACTGTACAGCTATCTCGAAAGCAAGCTTGAGCGGAAATATGGCCTGAACGCGACTGTACGGTCCGTACAGTTTATAAAGGCGCTTCACAATGTTATTTCTATCGTGACTAAAGATAGAAACCGACCGTTGAGTGCAGTGTCCTTGGAGCTCATCGAGGGATTGAAACGGGAGATGGCGAGGCTGGATATAATTAGGACGCACTTTGATTTTTATGGTTTTGTGGAAGAGTTCATGACGAGGGACTTTCGATACATGGTACGAATTAATTTTTTAGACCGTCTAGTATTACATAGGACGGGTCATATAGTCTGATACACGCTGTGTGTTTGTTTGTCTGTCCGTCCAAACACTTCCCGTGGTCCGATCTTAACCAAATTTGTTATGCAGCCTCTCTGGGTGACCCTAAGCACCACTAGGTGCTGCTGCAGGTGCATCCTTGGCTTGGAGGAGGCTCTGACCAATAGGTAGAGCAATCATAGCGTATATGGGTATTTTTGGAATCTTGGTGATGAGATAAACTTTTGGAATAGGTTTTAAGCCATTTGGGATTAGTTAGGGATTATCACATTTCCTGTTATTACTAATAGGCTTCCACAAAAAATATTGCTGGAACCAGTCAAATTGGGGCTGGGCTGGTATGGTAGTACGACCATGAGCGATGTTGACCTCAAGAAGTAAAATTTGCAATGACAACAGTATGGATCATGTTGTTGGCCTCCAATGTCAAAATAACTGACCAATGGTGATTTTTTTATTCCCCATCCAATTAACTGGAAGATAATGTATGACGGGACAGTGGTAAAATGTATTAATATAATTTTCAGCCTACACTTCCGAACCTCAATGATCTTACTCGCTGGAGCTGTTCAGAAGATAGTTTGTAGTAAAACCCCCGTGTACAGCTAGACATATTTTATCCACCACGATGTGGTACTTGCCGTTATTCGCAAGGTTATCTTCACAGTGGCTTGTGTCAACAAAGTTTTAATAATAACCTCCAATCCACCAATACAATTTGTTTAAGCCTTTCTCAATAATCGAGAAAGCTTTCGACTGGATTCTGGAGGTCGCTACGGCCTCTTAGCAATATCGGTTTCCTTAAAGTCTGGGATGCACAGTCCTCCATCCAGATATAACTTGGAAGATATGCCCCTACATTAAGTCATTAACGTTCATTCCATAGATGTCAAATATCCTCAAAGACCACAAGAAGGTACAAACTAAATGAATACCATGATCTCCCAAATGCCGTCACTCGAAACGGCTTGAATGTTCATCTTCACGCATTGGAAGTTGATGCTCGTGGCCTGCAAACCGAACCCTGCAAAGATTTTTGTCTTATCCAACCTTGAAAAAAGAGTGAAGGCAAGGTGAGCGCTTGCATGAGGTAAGACAGCTGTACCAAACCTCAGCCAATCGTTAGTTCGGCTCCATCATTCATCTCCATAATGGGCCCGACTTCGCTTTTATTTATTATTAACGTAGACAAACAAATATTTTATTTCAGGTAATACCGAATATGTTGAACGGGGTACCATTACCAGAGGAGGGGATTTACCAACCGATAATGCAAAAAGGACAACAGTTCCAACAATAAAAAACAAAGGAGCATTAATTTTTATATTTAATAAATTTCTATTATAATTTATATATATATACTTTTTTAAATCACATGAAAGAACACCAGCTTTTTGTTTCTTCCTTTATTCCTTCCCGCATTTCCTGCGACTTTAGAGCCAAATATGAATGTTTGTCTCTTTCGACCAGCCAATCAGGAAGAGGTTTCGACCACTCGGCAGGGGGCTCATCTCTCGTTTTCCAGACTTCGTTGGCGTAGTGCGCCCTCAGTCTTGTTTCTCGTCTTGCCTTTTCATTCTCGATGATCGCATTCTAAAATGAAGAAGTTTATTATGGGTATTTTCTACGTTTTATATAGCGGACAGCTGCTCAAAACAGGCCACACTCACGGCAGCCTTCAGGTCGCGGTAATCCTCCCACTTATAGCAATTGAGATAATCCTTGTTCCACGGCCGGCAGTCTTGTAATTCGCCAAAAATGAAATACTGGTGGAAACGTCCGCGGATACTTCTGCATTCCTTGTATTCGCTCTTGTAAATCTTGCAGTCTCTAATCTGGACACGAAGATAGGTTATATTTCAGCGGTTTGTAATGGGCTAGTTATAATTATAATGATTCTATTTACCAGCCATTCATCAGGTAACGTTTCGTTGGTTTCTGAGTTTTGCGTATCTTTTGTGGTTAATTCTTTCTCTTCGGACATGTTTAAGAATAAAAATGTTGAAATTTTAGGTTAGGTAACTTCAACCGTTGACGTCCCATCTGACAGTAGTAATAATTAGTTTAACGAGGTAGTGATGAATTGATAGTCGACCCTATGAGTCGACTTGATATTTTTTAGATTTTCATTCCACGCATAGGGATGTTTACTGCCATTTACTCCCGCTAGGCAACGCGGTTGTATTTCGGTGCCTGGCCATACCTTTTGGCACAACTATAGAGGGCAATCTGTCCCTTAAAAGTCTACATACGGGGACCAATTCCACCATATTGGTGCTTTTATGCCTGCCATAGACGATCAAGTTTGTCGTCCAATTTGGATGAGACTTAACCCTAGAATAGTAACGGGGGTGACTCATCGTATTTAGTTAATAAATCCAGAGTTAATTACTTCAAAACTGTGTGTTATTCCTTAAATTATACTGGAGTGACCGGTCCCCCAGTTTACCATTCACGCATGAATAAAATGTGTTACTATCCTAGGGTTAAGGCTTGATCAAGTAAACTTGACAGTGTGTGGATGTCAATTGGCATGACAAGTGCACCTGAAGACGCAATCGATTTTTGATTATGCCTACTTGATCAATCTATCGCGTCATGCTCTCACTTGAACGTGTGTGCGTATCAAGTCGTCAGCAGTCAGTTCAGTCAGTTGTTTGTCGGCCGCAGATGGATTCGGCGCGCACGGCGCGAAATAAACATGTCATAGAATACATCTATCTCATTACCGCGAAGTTCTCGGAGATTTTATATCAATTTATAGATATGAACCGTGTACCTATGGGCAAAACAGTTTTCTTCTCATCAACCAGTTATGACATTACTCTACGCGATCTTTTCTTTTCTTTCTCTCCATGACAAGTAATAATTCTACGACATCTAACGCATCGTCGTCCGAGACCGGTGACGCCATGGTTTCAACTACTTGGACCGTTAAACTTCATCTTGTGTGACGTATATGGACGAACTGTAAATTGCATCAAGCCTCAAGTCTCATGCAAATTGGACGACAAACTTGGTCGTATATGGCAGGCATTACACTATGCCAATTGCTGAGACAATCCACTAAAACAAGACATAATGGCTCTTACACGAGGCCAATGGCTGAGACAATCCACTAAGCCAAGACATTAAGCTAGTCGAATGAAAAATGCAATGGCATTTACCCACAGGCCACTATTTAGAGTTACAATATTCTCGGAAGCTTGAAGAGATGGATAGGCTTAAAACTGCTTTGAGGGCTAGGTTAAAAATTATTTTTATTTTATTGCATAAATTTTAATACAAACGATTGGACGTCTAATCACCATCGATATATAAGGCATATGCCTTATATATCGATGATAATCACGGACAGCGCGAGCCGTGATTATACGCCCATTCCCGGTGCGACAGTCACTTCACTTCCTTGAGCAGCTGCGCCCTGCGGCCTTTAACGGGAGAAAACCGACGATATATATTCAAGTTACTAAAACTAAGTTTTGTAAACTAAAACCATTACTATTATTCGAAAAGTCGGATGGTTCGTCGAATCAATCGACTAAAATTACAACGACTTAGTCGACGTTTTTAGGCAACGAATATAAATTATTTTCACCAAATCTGTATTGTATACGGCCGTAGTATTTTCTCTCCAGTCGATGGTGTTTGCGAAAGCGAAAGTAAAGGGGCGCTAGATTTGCAGGTGATAGATTTGTATAAGTGTTACTATGACAGTCTGTTTGCATGAGCCAAATTTGCAGCAGACGTATTTGCATTCGACATATTTGCAAGTGATGTTTGCAGCCCTCAATTGCCATATTCTCATGCGTCAGATTATCATCACAAAACAAAGTTAAAACGTTTAAATAATGAGTCATTAGGTTAGGATATGATTACACGGATATTATATTTATATAATTGAGTCGTATAGAATCAAAAGCGGATATCTGATTAATAGCTGAATAATGGCA
>JAOPUG010000215.1:28196297-28207486 GCA_027564375.1 Micropterix facetella | reverse complement strand
CCCCCCCCCGCCCGCGGCCGGCCCCCCGCCCCCCCCGCCCCCCGCCCCCCCCCCCGCCCGCCGCGCCGCCCCCCCCCCCCCCCCCCCCCCCACGAGCTTTCAAAATTCGATCTATTTGACGAGCGTCTGAGGTGCGCTACAATCAACTAGTATATGAATAGCTTCCTTGTGAAACGCCAATTCCCTTAATATAATTTTTGCCTCGATCCACGTACATCAAATCAGGTTTTGCTCGCCGGAAGAAACCTCTATATTATCTAGGATTTTGTTTTAACGAAATCGTTATCAATTAATACGAAAACAACAGAAATGCCTCGATATCGTGTGTGATGAGTTGACAAACTACAGGAGGACAGATCTTTCTTATGAAAAATCAATTTTGGATTCGTGTGGCTTCAAAACATCTAAATCACTGAAATCTCAAAATCGAAATTTTGCACACTTACTTGATCACAGATTTCATTGATATTTGAAGATAAAAATGGATTTGAAAATAATCTGTCATCATTGGCACGATTGGACCACGACATTTTTAATCCACCCTCGAGCATGTGCGCTTATATAAATACTGCTGAAGTACTTGCACACCCACCTATTAAACGCGGAAGAAACGCTAAACACGCGCAAAAATAATGCGCGAAACAACCGCTATAAAACCAAATGATTTACGCGTAACCTTCACCGACCCTTGCCTTATTGCGTATCCAATCTAAAAAGTAATAAAGAGTATTATCCAAGAACGCCTTACTATAACAATTTGCATAAAACATCCAAAAGGAGCGAATTGTAAGCATAATTTTAAGTTTATTTGCAATTTCGTAAATGTTTGTTTGTTTGATAAGCATATGTACAATATACATATAAAATTAGGTACAACACGGTGGGCCTATTGCCAAGTGGTAATATCTTCCGACCACACCGCCAGGGTTATTTTGGATAATAGTCGTACTAAAGAACGTGAAGCAGTAGTCTGTGCGGGTAACACGCACGTAAGTGTGTGTCTTGTTATTGCATTCGATCGACAGAATTGAAATGCAATTCCGTTAATTTTATTCCAACGAAAAATGGTGACCCAGCTGGGAGTTGAACTCGGAACCTTACAGTTGTGGTTGTCTCCGTCCACCCCGGAGCGTTTCAACGAATTCTATCGTTATATCACCCCGAAGTGAAACACAGAGACTTGATGGTCGAAGACGAATCCACCACGTATCAATCTTCACCTCAGCCCGTAAGAGACTCACTCCTACTGCGAGGCATTGGGAATTTTTAAGCCCGGTGTGGCTATCCATCGCGCCCTTACTACCAGATGCGATCAGATTTCTCCGATCCCCCGTCTGGTTCCAGGTTCGAAATCGATTGCGAGGTCTTCTACATGAAGCAGCGGCAATTCCTAAGTGGAATTATTGCGGATCCGAGGCGTCCTTTACTCGGCTTGCCACCCGAGATCGGGTGGCCGAATCGTTTCTAAGGATAGATAGCTTGAGGTACCTACCTATCCCCGTTTCCTTTAGTCGCATTGCGCTTCTAAACTCCTTCGGCTATTAGTTGTTGAGACAGCGGCCGGCAGACCGACCAGTGCATAGAACAACCAACCATCCGAAGTTTTCACCCGTGTGTCACCGCTTTACCGGTATACTAGGGGATCTGGTGATTGTCACCGCTTTACCGCGATACGAGGGTCTTTCATCAGGAAGGTTGTCAAGCAAAGGTTGGCAAGCCGACCATCCCTCATACATCCAGGGTCGCCCGAGGGCTTCCCCCGGGTCAGCCGCCATGCACAGTGGGTTCACCGGTTTCGTCCCTCTTCGTGGAGGCTGCCGGATAGATAGGTGTTGAAACGTGAGTCGGGCCGACCATGATATACAAACTTGGCCATTGAGACCCGAGCTGCCAGACCCCATTAGACCCCAAAGTTGAGCTGATACAAGTAGCCTTCTGCCGGTGCCAAACACCAATACTTGTACCCGAAACGAATAGGTTTTCCCTTGATGAACATTTTGCACGAATTCCGGCCATAGTAGGCAATCATTTGTACATCAATCGAAAGGTTGTGAAAGAATACACCGAATTGAAGTAATTTTTTGTTCAATAAATTATTCAATGGTATTCAATTATTAAATGTAGTTTTCGGATCCAATGCTGAGTTATCGCACACGTGGACGAATTGTTTGATTCGTTTGAATCTGTCCCTCGAAATGCATTCTTTCATCAGCGCGCATCCCAACGATTCTCGATTTGATCAATAACCATGTGTTTGCGGTAAGGTGTGGTAACCGGTGATATACAACACGCCCAAAAACGTTTTCATTTCGCTAATTGATGTAATGAATGATGGATAATTGCTGGCCGCAGCATATTGGTTGGTAGAAGTGACCAACAGGTTCAACACCTCCTTATCGATGGACATTTCCCAAAGCTGCATAGGATTCATGGCACCATTCTGTTGATACAATGCTTTGTATGAAGTTGCCGTATCATCGAATGGAATCTTATAGAAATGATAATTTTGCAACCGAGACCATTTTGATTTCATTCCTTCGTCGATTCGAGTTCGCGTCGGTGCCTTCCTTGATTTGGTGTTGATTTACGGCTACGACCACTAGATGTTGAGGCCACCGGCGTATCATCTTCTTCTTCTTGTTCAACTTCGGGTTCATTTACGACATTCGTATCATCATCACCACAGCCCGATGGCATGTGTTCGTTCGTATCATCATAATCATGTTCGATTTCTAATTGTTCGGTAATCTCATGATGCAGCTCCAGTTTATCGCACATAGTCGTCTACTTCTTCATTGTTACTAACATCCTCGGCGGCACCGGATGGCGTTATGATGATATTAACGGCTTATAAGTATTCTCCAAAGTTCTCTTCTCCATCACTATCTCCATCAGACCAGTTATCAAAAATAGCTTGCAGCTCGGTAGCAGTAAGAACTTTCTGTCGACGAATCATGCGTAATCTCTGTGAAGCTGTTATTTTTACTAATAATAACCTGAAAATTAAAATTTAATATTTTCATTTAATAAAATATAAATTATGTGTTTTACTTTTACATGTGCGATGATGATGCGTAAAAAGCAGGACATTTGGCAAATGAAGGCGCATATACAATAATACCAAATGTCAACACAATAACGGACGGTGTTTTTTGATAATGTGAAAGTGAAAGTAAAACCATCACACCAATGCCTGTTGGGTATTTAAATGCCCATGTCATATCTCAGATGTGTCACCTGGAAAAAAATCTCTATCAGCTTCTAAGGTCCCCCAGGCACACATTTCAAAACTTCATCAAAATCGTACTATCCAATCTAAGGGCGGGCTTTAATGAGTTAACATTCAATTCAATTACGTCTTGTAGAATAATCTCATATAAAAATAAAATCTTCTAATGAAAACAATACAAAAACTGGGGCAAGGGGAACACCCAAGGGTTTGTCAAACTTCGGCCCATATGATTGTCTTGAATGTATGCGCAGGATTGTAAGACTTTGTCACTTGGGTGGCCAACGTAATATTATTTGGAGTTACGTTGTGGCCAACCAACCATCCGCCAGTCGACCTTGATCCCCAGGGCATTTATTTTTATAACTTTTCTATAACGAATGATCAGGGGCTCATATTGGTGGAAGAAGTCGTAAAATAGTAAAATACGGACAAATATCGTGTCAAAATTGGGGGCCCAGAGGTGCTGCTTGTATACAGTCTCAGCCAGCAGGAATCCTACAGTTCCGCTGTGGCAGCGACAATGATGTACATTGGTGCATAAAAAAGACGAACTAATTCTGTATAATAAATCGTCTTTCTACTCCGTTGCTAGATTTGTTAACGCTGCTAACTTATGTATTAGGAGCATAAAATGAATGAAAGATTTGATAACGTCATGCTAAAATTGAATACCGGCCACGTTCGGTCAGCCGCGGACGTGGTCTCGGAACTAACAGCTATTCCGAGAGTGACTCAGACCGGTATTTTATTATTAATGTTATATTCAAATTTAATATAAGATTAAAAAATTAGGAAGTTAAACTTAAATTAGTACATTGCTTCGCCTTTTCGGATACTTAGTAGGTACTTTTATTACCTGTCGTCTTTGAGCGACGGATGTATTGTCTTCGGCATTATATTCAGAGATCGCCTTCCCGCTCGTGATGAATTTTTGGGTTCGGCTACTAAATGTAAGACACCTATGCCAAGCAAACAGATAATTATGAACGACCTACTATATTCTAGTCCCCATTATACTTCAAATAATACTTAACCTTTAAACGGGCTACATACTAGGTACATAGATATGGTAAAAAAATTATTGTATTCTTTCTCTTTTGAAAATGGTAAAAAAACATTAATTTAAATAAAGAAGTTTTATTTCTTCTGTTTTTTTTTTTTGTAAAAGTAATGTTCTTTATTTAGAATTATTTCAATTAAGAAGAATCCATCACGTGGATCATTGCCATTTGAGGGGTATAAAAGCAAAAGTGAATTTGTCCACAAAATGAAACAAAAAAGTAGTCTATGCCATTTCGTACAATGTGTATTTATCTTTCCACTATTTTAAAGTTTATCTGAAAAAGAAACTACTTTCTTTTAAAATCGACCAATAAACACGGTTTTAGGTGCAAATCCGCCACAGTCTACTGTCACTGGGAAGCAAAAATGCCACTGTCCATTTTAGCCAATCACGTTAGCTTCGTAGCTCGTAGTTTTTTTGAGTTTATTTACTACGATTGTGTCAAAATGGAAGAAAACATGAATCCACTTCCATTAAGCGTTGCTAAGAAACGTGGACGACATCCCAAACAATGGAAACGTGCAAAGGGACGTGTAAGATTGGATGAAAATTCGTTTGTCTTCGTCAAAAAAATGGGCAAAAAAAACAACGTTGTATAATGTCCACCATAATAATATTATTGTTGCGATAGTGATAGATTTTGAACCTGTTAATGACTCCAATAAGTTTAAGTTTAGATCTTTTCCTTTTCAGATACTCACTGAATCACATGATGAGACGATAGCACTTGTCTATTATTTTTCTGTCCTTTTCATACATTCAATGATTTGCGTAGTCTTTTTTCGTCTTTATATAAAATGGATTCGAATTGCCCCGTCTATCCTAATATAAATAAAAGAAATGGGCAACGAATTAGTAGCAAATGCCACACTGTCCCAGAATATTAAAGAGGAAAAGTGACACTGTCCAATATTTATTAGCAAAAGTAACAATGTCCATCATTATTAATTTTTTTAAAAACATTTTTAATTTTGTAAGCTCATGGACTCATATTATTTTCTTAAAGTATTACTTCAATATATTTAAGATAAAAATATATATTTTCCATAAAATATTATTTCCAAACATTAGTAGTAAAAGTGTGAATTTCTCGAAATTATCTTACGTGGACACAATCAACTTTGCTTTTATACCCCTCATTTAGAATAATAATATATTTGTTTTATTTTTTTCATATTCTGATCCCTGATTTTATTTGCGCTATAGCGTTTATTTTATATCTCCTCCAAATGTTTACAACAAAATTTGTGTATGTATCTAGAGGAGATTGATCTGATCCCATCTACTTTTCGCCTATATCTCTCTCACAGAGTTCAGACCAAGTCACCAATACTGCTCTGACAAATAGATACCAGGAATTGTTCAATAACATATATAATACGTAGGTCAACATATACATTTGAAATGCTAGAAATTTAAAAATGGAATACTTCTATATCCTATGTTTCTAAATAGCAAATTTATTAAAATTTTGAACATGAAAGTCCACTTACAACAATTAAAAAAACAATACATTTTATGGTTTATATTATGTCATCACTTCCCGGCTTTTCACCTGCTATGATGGAGCTCCAACGAGAACATTTGCGTGCTATGATCTACTATGAATGATCTACTTGAAAATTTAAAATCAGCTTTAGGCGAATCTGATCCATCTCTGCCGGCAACTATTTTTAAACTATTTAATAAATTTAAAAGAAACAGAACTAGCCTGTAAGATGACGACAAAAGTCGACGCCCGCTAAAGGCATTCATTGCAGAAAATGCGTGGACTTCTGAGATGCTGGTGCGATATGACCCACGTATCATATTTAAGGACATAGCGAAAATCTTACACATTAGTTCGGTTAGTGTTCATACCATCTTACACGAACAACTTGGCGTGGGTAATTTTTCTTGTCGTTGGATACCTCGTGTGCCCTCCGAAACTGAAAAGAAGCCCGTAGACATGCGACTACATTTCGAAAATCGAGAATAATAGAGAATATTTAAAAAAATAAAATATAGATCATGAAAAATTACATTTACACCACTAATAAGGGCGGCTTCTGCATGATCACCTGCGTTCGTAACCAAAAACTGATATATTTCGAGACTTCTGCTGCCCTCCGGAGACTTTCTACGGAAAAAGTGTAAAAGCCATTTTGTTCTCTTAACCTTTCTCTATAGGGCAAAATTATCAAATGTTTTAAAAATATCCTTTCGGCGGCCATATTGGATTTTCAAATACATTAAAATAATCAATTATCCCTTATACATTGAGAAAGGCTAATCGGATCGAGTTACGTTGTATTGCGGCGATGATGGCTATAATGAGCACTAAAAAATGTTTATTTGAATGTTTTTCATTACATAATTTTTATATTTCTTTGTTTTTGAGCACCCACGTCTGTAACCGAAAAATGTTCTATATCGAGACTTCTTCTGCCGTCCGGGGACTATCTATGGAAAAAGCGGTAAAGTCATTTTGTTCTCATCTTTCTCTATATGGGAAAATTATCAAAAGTTTTGAAAAATATAGTTTGGCGGCCAAATTGGATTTTCAAATCACATTTAAAAAAAAACAATTATTATTCTCTTTTTAAATTGAGAAAGGCCAATCGGATCGAGGGACGTTCTATGGCGGAATTGAAGGCCTTAATTCGCGCTAAGAAATGGTAATTTCAATATTTTTGTTTCTAAAAAATAGCATATAATTTGTATCTTTCTTTATTTTATGCGCCCGCGTCTGTAACCGAAAAACTGGTCTCTTTAGAAACTTCATCTGCCCTCCTGGGACTCTATTGAAAAAGCGGAAAAGCCACTTTCGTCTACTGAATTATTTGTTTATCCGTTATGATAGGATTCAGGAATGTAGGTTATGAATTGTGCCTATCAAGCACGTCTTCAGTACCTACCTGTTTGCGGTGACTCGCGCAGCACACACGAAAGGCTGCACACCGCGAAAAATCGCAGAGCACGAAAGGCTAACCTAACAGACAGTTTTAAACAAACTGGTTATTAGATAGCGCCAAACCTCTACCCAACAATTAAATACATTGCTACAAACTTACAACAATTTTTCATAGCTTGAAAGTGGAATTTTAAATCGACTATTCCCGGTACTTTATTTGACAGTTTTATATACTTTGTGAAATATTGTTTCCAGGTCTGAAACCTTATACTAAAATCGGATGGACGACATCTATAATGTCGACAGTGGCACAGCTACTTAGTAGATATCTTTAGGCAATACTTGCCCTGGTGCACGGCCGACTTTTGTTGTTGATCTAACTAAAATTGGTAATTAGAATATTTTACGATATCTCGATTATTTAAATAAATCTCAATTTGCTCAAAATGTCACTTAGACGAATTTAAGAGAACTATCTATAAACACTCCATCAAAGGGCATTTTGTAGTACAACTACAATTTGATTACAATCACAATATGGCAACTACTATGCATATAAATAATAACTAAATTTGGAGTTCTCGAATGCGATTGAATGGAAGTGTTTACAGCAATTTTATGTTTTACATTATTCCTATAACTTTGGACACAGCTGAAAGATCTTTCCGTAAATTAAAAATAATCAAGAATTATTTGACGAACAGGATGGGACAATACCACTTGAAGTACTTGTCATTGATCGCAATCGAAAACAAAGATACATCAAACTTAGATTTGAGTACAGTCATTGATAGCTTCGCAAAAATCAAGGCCCGAAGATCAAAGTGATTTTAAATATGATATATGTTTTTTTAGATGTAGTTTACTTTGATTTTTATTTGATTGTAATTGGCCTAACTAATAATGATTGGTTCAACCATTTCGACTAGAAAAAACAGACGTGTCGTGAGACGTACCCCCTTGCCTCCCCCCTCACACTCACACAGTAGTTTCACTACAGTCCGCTAGAGAGCGTCAATATAAAAAGCGGGGAATGGTTAGGAAGAGGTGGTTGGGAAACGGTGGTGACGGAGGTGAAGGGGGGGGGGTTAAGTTGGAAGGGCCTGGGGGAGAATTACAGGCACTTCTGACGATCAAGCAAGCTGCGTGGAACTGCCGCAAATAAAAGAATAAGAAGCGCCTCGTACTGATGACGGTAAAGCGTCTCACCAAATGTGTCTTATTACAGTTTTTGTCAGTTCACTCTCGCCGCGCGTAATCCCGGTAAGAGAGTTTCGCTCCAATTAAACATTTTTTATTTCATTTCAATTAGTTTTGATTTGAGGAGATGGGTGACGAGGGCCCAATTTATTCGTCGCCCCAGGGCCTTCGATCACCTTACTACGCTACTGAATGTCGAAATGCAATTCAATGGAATGCCTAATTCGAAGATATTGTACAATTTCCTTGGAATTCGTATGGGAAAGTAAAATTATTATACTTACAATTGGTCAGAAACGTTTTGTTGAATCGCCGCATCAGGAGCTCTTTCACCAGCTGACATCTCGTGAATATCTTTCCATTGCTAGTATTAGGAAACGTCACCAAAACCATCACCAAACACAATACGGCTATAGTGTAACGAGCGCACATCCTGTGTCAATAAACGTATACATATAACTGATCATTATATCCATAACTAGTGACGCAAACAGCTTCGTAAATTATACGGTATTTTCATTTTTAATTTATTTTATTTAGACAATGACAAAATTAGTATTGTAGCATGTATCAAATTTAATTTGAGCATAGTTATAGTTATAATTATATAGGCATAGTTATGTATACATTTCACTCTCACTCAAAAGAGAATCTCTGATAATTTTATATACTTTTTGATTAATTCGAAGCATAATTAAGTCTATCTTCCTAGCAAAGGTATGTTTCTTTACGCCTATGATATTTTACCGATTGGCATCGTTTTAAATTAAATACGATAAATTATTTGTTTACGGAGAGATGTGTGTTCTTGCTATCTAATTTTATGCTGAGTCGTTTTTTATTGTTAGTATATTATCAACACTTGCTATATGCTGTTAGTTGGTTTTGTGTAAGTCAAAATAATATAAAACAAAACAAATGTGTTTGATACACGGTATTACATATTTTCCCAAATTTCATCTTGATGAACGACATAAAGTGTTCGAGGTTCTAAGTATTGGTAATATTACGTCCTTACCTATAAAATTACTGGTTCTCAATACTGGCAAATCAGAACTCAAATATCTAGCGTTTATTTAATAATTCTAAATTCAACTTTATGTCAATTAGAGCTCGTGAAGTTCTGTTTCGGAATTAGTTATTCATTTGTTTTCGTGTCATTTGATTTTGCTCTGATATCGTTCTGTTCGCAACTATGGAAAAGTTAAACTATCGTGGTCTATTTTAATATGAGCTCCGCCATAGCACCAGCGCTGCAGACAACACAGTTCTAAGATCAATGTTGTATTCCGGCCAGCCACCACTAACTAACGAACGCACGGTGCGTTTTTGGTTTAAACGATTCCGTTCCGGAATTTTGAATTAAAGAACGAGCCCCATAGACGGCCGAGGATGCCAGTCGAGTATTAAGAATTGAAAACGATAGTAAAAGTGGAACCATCACAAACCACATCAGAGTTAGCAGCAGCCTTCTGTGTAGTTGGATCATAATTATTTCGTGTAGTCTGGGCTATATGGCTGTTATATGTCACTTGGTCTGCCCAGCTCGCGAGCAGCCCCTATCCAGGAGCCTCCTAGAAGAGGGACCAACCCCGTGAACTAGCTGTGCGGTGGATCTGAGTACGAAAACTCGAGCTGATATGGACAGCTTGCGCACAGGGCGGGCAAACCGGCCGTGCTGTCACTGACTAATACTTGGAGGGGAGTTTAGAAGCGCAATGTGACCTAAGGAAGCAGGGGTAGGTAGGTACCGCAGGCTATCTATCCTTAGAAACGATTAGCTAGCTATCCGATCTCGGATGGCAAGCCGAGCAAAGAACGCCACGAATCCGCGATAATTCCAGTTACGAATTGCCGCTGCCTGAGGTAGAGGTCGCGCAAGCGACTTCGAACCTGGTACCAGACGGGGGATCAGATAAATCTGATCGCATCTGGGAGTAATGGCGCGAGTTGAGAGCCACACTGGTCTTGAAAATTCCCAGTTCCTCGCGGTAGGAGTCGGACTCTTATGGGCTGAGGTAGAGCTTGTAAGTAGATTTGTCTACGTCCCCAAGTCTTTGTGTTTCGCGTCGGGGTGATATAGCGATAAAATTCACTGAAACGCCCCGGGGTGGACGGGTTCGCCCGTAGCAGGTGACAAACAATAAATCTGTGTAAGTGACAAAACAATTTTAATTCATTTGCGTTAAATTGGGAAGGTGAAAAAACTCGAAAAGTAGGTACGGCATCAATTTAGTAAAGTCCATTTGTTCTAGCCCACTGCTCCTTCATGACTACGCTCGACCACGACTGTCGCCAAATTAAGGAACTACGACTGGAAACTCTCCATCAGCCACCGTACCCTCCAGATCTTGCCCCAACTGACTTCCACTTTTTTCGGAATTTGGACAACTTCTTGTTAGGAAAAAAATTCAATTCCTATGAGGCAGTCTTAACCGCTTTCAAAGAATTAATTGATTCTCGCTCCCAGAATCGTTTAGCAAAAGAATCAATAAACTTCCCATGAAATGTCAGAACGCATCAATAACATTGGGACTTGCTTCGATCGATTAAATTTATTATTTAAAGAAAACGTTTTCTTTTTCAATATAGAACGGAAATATCAAAGGTAAGGATCTAATATAATAAATGTAATTATTTATTTACATTTTAAAACGATAGATTATTTACATTATAAACGCTCTTGTTTTCTTGACTTAACTGATTTTATCGACTATATTAGTCGAGATTTTCATGTTCAGTTTTCTAAATTTTAATTTTCTTCTCATCATTTTAATATTTTATTTATTAAAACCATAAAC
>JAOPUG010000215.1:28166815-28179315 GCA_027564375.1 Micropterix facetella | reverse complement strand
GTTTTCCCGAGAACACAACTAAAGCGGCCATTTGAACAGGTCAGAATCCAGTAGGAAAAATACTCGAAACGTCTCCAACATCCTAACGAAAAGACTACCGGTGTAAGCCACCGTTTTTACAGTTTTTGAAGTCGGTAATTAAAAATAATAATGATAAAATTTAACTCATTATTTGTATTTAGAAAAAAAATACAAAAAGGCGAGCTTTTATTTATTGCCACATGGCAATATCTTACAACAAACCTAATCATACAGTGCAATGGTATAGCGTTCGTTGTCGAAATAAAGATTCTAAAAAGAAAACATTGTTTGCATAGTATCCAAACTACTATATAAATCTAAGAAAGCTCGAGGAGAAGAAATAGGAAGAGGAAGGACAGAGAAAGAGAAGAGCTAGTTACTTATTAAAAAGATGGTGTATATTGAGGTGTCTTGCATGATTTTAAAGAAGGCGAGTTTCTTATATTTGATTGTAAATCATCTGATTTTAAAACTTTGTTGCGTTACATACAGAGTCAGTTTTTCGATATTTTCTTTTCTTTATGATGAAAGTAAATTAAAACAAAAGTCTGTATTTATCATTTGGGTCGACGTTACTCGCAATTGACATTCCTTATTTAGGTAATAAAATCAAGAAACCGTAGCTATTTGTTATACGAAGTTTTATTAGGAATTAGATATTTTGAACCATCTTCCCGCAAACAAAACATCATTTGCTGGTATTAGCGCGGGGCGCATGCGAGCGAGACGTCTTCTGTTTAGTCACGGGACGGAGAGAGATGGAAAACGTCGAAAGTGTATGGACCCTAATTAATTATAGTGGATGATTATAAAACAAAGCCTTCAAAAAACGCCTGTTTCATCAAAAAGGAAGGTTACTATATAATACCATTAGTATGTCTGAAAAGGGGGCTGAACAGCGGTACAATGTTTGAAAAACAGCCCTGCGAGCGGCTTTTAGACAATCTTCCGACTCTTAGATCGCGATAAACGCAAGACCCGTTGGACAGATTCTAATTTAGCTTTCACTGTGGGTTAGGTTACCCTTCGAGGAAGTTTAAACTGTAAAGAACATCAATATCCATATAAAGAGACTAAGCAGTGATAAGTTGAATCTATAGAAAACCGCCACGTTTGTAACTTTTATTATTTTATAACCTAAATCTAAAGCGATGACCTTTATATTATTTTTCAATTTCTGTCTTGAAGTTTATATTGATGAATCGACAGCGCACATGACAAGTTTATATTGATGATATGAGCAAAAACCATGGCTTTTTCAAAACAACTTCTAAAATGAGAACTTTTTTTGATAGCAACCTATTAATCCTTACACAAATGTTTCTTTTTCTTAGCTCGGGTACTAATAAATATTCTGTGACTCAGGGATCTAATTTAGATAGAATATGTCCTTCACTGTATGTTGTTATCATTATTGATTGTGGAGTTATTGGCATTGAAAGCCTGTGCAGCAATGCGCTAAGGCGGGTAGCCGAGTCGAATACTAATTCACGACCGCGGCCGCATCAACGGACCGAGGCCAGATGGTTCATGCATCGTCTGTTAGAGGGTACTGACGGTTGTCAATCAGTATCGAGTGTATCGTTAAATTAAATAAATAATATTAATACAACAAAATCAATGACCCCAGGCGACATGTACCTCATTTTACGCGTCTCATCATGGTCAACAACTTTTCTTTTTGCTATTTCCACCGTTTATTCCGTGTTAAGCTCTAAAAATACAAAAAACTGATTATAACAATTTATATGGAAGGTACCCGAACCGTAGGTCGTAGAGTCTCTAAAATCAACTGGGCTCTGCGCATTGCCCATAAATATCGATTGGCGAAAGAATTTCTTAAAACGAACGTATTTAGTTTACTCGAGTTCTCATGCATAGTAATATCCACCCATTTTTTTTTAGGTGGACTCTAGGACACATGTATAGAGGCATGGGACTTGGTTGTAAGGTGTGATATTGCCGGATAATATGACCGGATCGCATCTCTATATATTGTTCTTCAGATCCTCGGTATGTCGGCAGAGAAATGTTCGTCAGGTGTGGTTTGCTGTGTTGAGGCTCCCGGCGATCCAACCAGGAGTCTCCATATGGCGACAACGAGAGAGAGAAACACGTATTAATATTTATGATTTATATATAGGTACAATTTAATTTGAGTGACTTACCAATTGAAGTAGATATGACTCGCAGGCCAGCTTTATATTAATTTGTCTAGGGACGTAAGCGCCATTTCTATTGTTCTCTTACAAGAAATATAAAATTGCATCTACCAAATGTGTCTTTTGCCGTTAATAAATTAATGAATTTAATGTGAAAGTGACGTTAATCGATCTTCTATGATAAAAGTGTTATTCCTAATAAAAATGTCAAGTTGATGTCATCCAATTTACGACCGAGAGTACATTAAATGGTTTCTTAGAATTTCGCGTTGTCATGAGGAATATAATAATTTGTGAGGGACGTGTCACATGAAACGTCGAGAAAAGTATTTTTGGACGATTTATTTTCGATACATTTTTCGCATGATTGTAAGACTTCGCCCTCACCCGCAGGATTGGCCGAAGTAATAGCTATGAAGCTAGAGCACCTTAGAAAGAAAATTATACAATGTAATGTACTATTATTGTCTCTTGGTGTTCAGCATATGTACGCAATGAGTTTACGTTGAATAAGAAATTTTGAACTGAAACTTCAACTTATATCGATGCGCTATTCACCTTGTAAACTGCACCAATGCCCAACGCTTTCCACTGAACGATCCTTCGATTAGACATCCTGCGACAGCGTCACATCTGACGGCTCGCGTTTGACACATGGTCGTGCCTGACAGCTCCAGATTCCAGCAAAAAAGAAAATTAGATCTTAATTTTTTTACCACAATCCTCTCAAGAAACACCTTCGAACAGTAATTTTAGCAATTGCTTATTGTTTTTACCTGATAGAGGCCTTGTATGATATTATTCAACCTATTTACCTTGGTATATAGTCTTGGGAGCTTGACATTAAACAATTCTTTACTCGGACGTACCTATAGAACTATACTTTATTGCAACCTATGGGTCTCAAGCCTCTCTCAAAATAATAGATATACATACGAACGGATCGTTGAATCGTAGCATTCGTAAGCGAGTTTACAGGCGATATTAGCGTTTTGATGTTGGATGTGGGCCGTTTCTCACAATGGGGCGTGGGAAGACACAGTCGATACGGCGCCGACTGCAGCTCTCGCCGCGTTGACTCACTATGGTGGTATCACCATCGATCGTATCGATCGTATCTTCTCTAAAACCAGGAAATCGGAAACTAAGAAGACCTCGTCACGTAGTCCACTGTCCACCTTCCTTAATACAAATCTGTAGCGAGTTTTTCTATGCGCGCAATTCTTTATGTGCCGTTTGAAGAACTAATTTGAAATTTACATATTTGCGCCAAATACCCACTCTACAGTACCAACTTTAAAAAAAATAGAGACGTCAGTTGACATCCATCAGACATGTCTTTTTAGGTAAAGCATAGAAAGTTCGATGAAGTAGGTACCTAAGTAAGAAAAATGCTACTTTTCGAGAGTGCCATTTTGAAATGCAATAAATACAGTATGTATTCTCCAGTCAGCGTCTTGTGTTTCCAATGGAAAAAACTTTTTGATTTTCTGGGTTGGCTCTAAACCAGGATGTCTTAACAGTTGAAAGTCTGAGATTTTTTTGAAACCTGGAAAGGGTGGAAAAGTAGCGAAATTTAAAATAAAACATAAGTTTATTTCACCGCGTGAAGCAGCACTCCACATTTCGGCAATGTTACATCCGCCGGTGTCCAGGGTAAACTCCAGGTTTTATTTATAACGTCTAACAACCGCGATATTCTAGAAAGTGGCGAAATGCTAGAAATTATCCTGAAAATATTTCTTTTGTCACCATGAATTCATGCATAAATGCCAATAATACTCAGATTAAATAAACTTAATTTGTTTTCAACGCATCAAACAGCCATATTTTATTTATATTGTCTAACAACTGCGATATTCTTCGATTTCATAAGTGGCGAAATGCTCAGAAATTATCCTGACAATATTTTCTTTTGTCGTATGTGGTTCACGCACAAATGCGAAAAATACTCAGATTAAATCAACTTTGCTTTGAATACATCAAATTGCCATCTTTGCCACGTGACTGTTACATTTATATGCAGTTACACCTGTAATCCCCTCGCAGCATGGCGACTTCCAAATTCCTTTTCTAATATGCATGAGAGATTTGTTTTTTATTCGTATTACCAAGGATAATGATATTTACTACAATGTTTTACCGACCCTTTCTTGGCTGAAGTTGGGTTTTAATGGCTGTATTTTGGATGGATTTGTTTCAGTAATTTTTCTACATAAATACGAGTGGGTACATACGTACATATACTTCTTTAATTCAGAAATGACACAGTATTACGGTACAAAAATTACAATGAGAAATACAGTTTAAAGTTCAATTTGGTTCCTATTTTAAGAAATTGTACAAGCAAATAAGCAAGCCATTGTAAATATTTACATATTTATTGTTTATTAGTGGCCTACTGAAAAAGCACTAACTAGTCTTAATGGGGAACGAAGTGATTTAATATTTTGTTATGGAAGAAATAAGGATAGGAGGAATAAAGATTTTCTTATAGAGGAATTACCCTGTACCTGCTATTTAATATTTTATACAACCCAACGTCGCCTCAATATATGACGGACAAATTTAAATTCCTAGGAAGTCATGGTGTCCCCCTTCGGTCCCAACAGGATAACACACTTGCGATTCCCACTCATCACTCGTCATTTTACTCCAACTATTTTGCTGTGCATGCTGCCCGACTATGGAATAGACTTCCCAAAACGGTCAGAAGTGCAAAATTGTTGTACCTACTCCTTTAACGTTGCATCGAAAATACAATTTTTATCCCAAAAATAATATATCTTCCCCCCCCCCTCCACTTTGCTTGTGTCGGACATAAATTATCACCTTATCGTACATAGTAATTAAATACTTGTATCTACTTATATTTACCTATTATTTATTACGTTATATGTATATTTTTTTACTATTATTCAATTACGTATGCTTCATTAATTTTTATTTTATATAATACATTTATTTCATATTTCATATTATTATATTTTATTACATTTACCTATTTATACATTATTAAGTTGTGATTGCATTTTTTTTATAAATTATGTAAATAGTTGCCACGCTCAGAAATTTAGTAAAACTACCTGAAATGGTTACCTGGAAGACATTATGCATATAATAAGTACACCGTTTGTATATACAAATGTTTTGTAAACTGTGCAATAAAGAAGTTTCATTCATTCAGAAAAAAGGGCACCTGGTGCGCAGGGTACATTTTTGTATTAGGAATGTATCCTGTCTATTCGCTGCGTGACCCCATCTCCGCGTAATACAGTGGACATATCCAAAGAAGAACATGGACATTGCAGGGGGGGGGGGGGGTCAAAAAAGACGGTAGTTCGATCGAGCGTGTAACTCACTTTGCTAGTTTGTCGCATAAACCATCAATATGCAATTGCCATCTCAGCTCACTGTCTACCTTGAAGCCAAGTACTTTGTTGATACATGCTTTAGCAGCTTTTCATGGTTTACTTCTACGTCTATCATGGCACTGCTAACTCTAAGGTTAAAATATAATACATCGGCTTTACTATTGTTCTATAAATTGTCAGTATTCATTTGACTCGATCCAGATTAATTAACTCGTAATAAAATATGTCAATGAATCTATAGACCTATTTTACAAGAGATTTCCTCATCTGAGACCTACATTTGATAATTTAATGATGGTCATGCTGTTTCTAAAAATAGAATAAATCACTATCCATTGACGGTTTGCTGAATTGACGGATTAACTTTAATCGCAGATTAGTTCTAATCCTTAAATAGCGTCGCCATTTCGGCGTCACAATTCCACCCGCTCAACACGGCGTTTACGGTATAAATTGAATTAGCAGCGATGCACTATTATCGTTTTGATCCTATGTCTAGACGGCCTGAGCCCCCGTTGATATGTTTGCTCCACATCTGACATTTCACACCGCCGCACAGTGGTACACTATGAGGCAATATTAGCGCTCAAAAGTCCAAAAATTGTAATCCAGCCATATGTAAGAAAGAGTTGGAAATAAATACCTTATTACCCTCGTAGCAACGCCCTATGTTATACTTAGTATGTTATGTTATTGGCCATTCTGGACTGAACAGGTACAGTTTATTGTTTATAGCTGGTTGCGCGCTCTTCGCAGACCGAGCCAGTCGTCATCCAGTGGTGGGTCTGTGTGCAAGCCAGAGTAAATTTTGTGTTTGTTGATTTTATGGATACGACATGCCAAGGTGTTTAAAGTATTATAATATTATATTATAATATAACATAATATTTATTTTATATCGTTTGCTATCTCATTTTTTTTCTTCAAAATATGGATACAAATTCATAGTAGTTGCGATTTGAATAAACTTGTTCAGGCATAAACTTCTGGGATTTATTGGGATTCCACCAAATACATTCTTGTGTCGTAAACAGTTCCCTAGATTTCGAATAAAACATAAATTAATTGCTTTTTTTTAGAATTGGCGGACGGAGTTGATTGGCATCTGCTTTACGATGCATCGAAGGGCAAGCAAAATTCTTGTAGATAAAACTTGACAATCATAAATTATTTGCGAGACTGTAGTAATTTGAAAGACTCTGATAAACTTTCGGCAGTGTATGTTCGTTTTTTTTAAATATTTTATAATAATAAGCAACATGTACTCAATAAGGACATGGTTGGTGCAAATGTTACTTATTTCTTGGGATTTATTAATACGCAATATTAGAACAAACAGGCCTAATTCAAGTGGATCTCCGCCCAAAATTAATGTTGAAAGTCCTGCCGATAATACAGACAGTGATAATGACGTAAGCGAGTGATTAAATCTACGTAGTGCGTTAAAATATATTATCGGCAATTTTGTATTTTAGACAAAAGTAAGGATATACGTATTATTTCAAGTAAATGCGTTTTATAAGGACTACCTATATTACAAGTAGTTACATAATACATGCCTTTATATTAAAGTGGATGTTGAATGTGGATGTAAAAAAAGAAGATCGATATGTAAAAGGAAGAAGAAGACAACGTCTCGGGTCGATTCCCGGTCGAGTTAAGATTTAATTGAGACTTTCATTTGAACTTGTTGATGGAATCAAGACACACATTTACAGACACAACCACATACATCTTCACGCATACAAACGGGTTGGCTAAAATACATTGATATAAAACATTAAGTCCGCCCATTGTGCATGCAAAATAAAGGGTAAAACAAAGATTTAAAAAAAAAATGTGTCAACTGTGCGCCGCACCGCGCTCAACTTACTTTATTCGGAGTTGCCTAAAGAATACAAAAGCTGTTTAGATACGTCTATTTGCCACATTTTTTAAACGTTTTTTTAAGTGGCAAAATGTCAGTGCAACAATGTTATAAAAATATATATTAAAGACCTATTGAACTTTTGTGGCTTTGCTTAGGTTTAGGAAAGTATAACAATTCTTCTGGCAAGGTTCTGGCTTTCGATGCACAACTCATAGCGTGGCTACAGTGCCTAAACAATCAGAAAATGACCTGTAATCAGTAAACCGTGCACGATAGCTATAAAACCCGGACTACCCACCGCACGATTTACTCTTTTTACTCCAATCGTCTACAAAAGTAGATAACAACAGTCTTTTAAAGCTATTAATCGTTGATGCACCGTCGTCCGTGTGTATACAGCGCCTCTTTCACTCAGAGGCGGGGAAAACTTAATTCAGTTATTAGTTGAGTGGCCACGACGGAACATTGTATGCAAAACAGCAGACGACCATGTACCATGTGTACCTACTATAAAGATGAATGCACATTGAACGGTTTCGAACCGGATCCGGATCCGGAAGACTAATGGTAGACGAGAGGTTCCTCTTGTTGTCCTCACTAACACGATGGAAATAATTGTAGTCTAGTGAAGTTTTATCAATATTATCTTTTGTATCTGCCATCTCCCTAGTGTATTTTTACTGCTCTGTACATGCATTATTCATGATGATTATTATGATTATTATTGTTACATTAGATGCATGCAAATAAATTAACAATGTTTAAATCTACTGCTAGAATTTGAGAAACGTCCAAAATATTTGAAACAACAAACTGTAACTAAAAACTCATTTGAACCATATTATTACGAAGCTCGTATATGTACAACCATAAAATTAGTCTAAATGACTCCGATAAAATTAATTAATATTTTGTATTTATTGGAAAATTCTTATCATCGTTACCTACCTTCTCGTCGAATTCCTTACCGATTCGCTCCAAAGTATTGAAAACATTTAAACTTAATTTTTTTAGTATATCACGTTTTTAAAGCGAGCCGCCATATTGGATTTAGTAGGACGTCGCATGGCTTATTGTATTCTACTTGTGACACCCTTTCATTTGACATCCAAGTCGAGGGGGTTGTAAAGAAAAAATATTCCGCTATTTTGTGGTGGCCGCCATATTGGATTTATAATGACGTCACATGGATTATTGTATTCTACTTGTCATACCCTTTCATCTGATACCCATGTGTAAAGAGAAAGTTATCCGCCATTTTGTTTTGGTCGCCACATTGGATCTACCGTAAGACTGCTTATACTGTATTGTATTGTCTTCAGAACCAAAGGTGTGTTTCAACATGATCGGATATCGGGAAGTTACTTTAAAATCGTTTGCAAAATTTGTACCGAACAGACAAACATACGAACAAAAGAGGCGTGTTTGCTCTGTAAACCGATCGGGTGCCTGACCGCACAGTGCGTAACCACCCTTACATTCCAATGTCAGATCTAAAGGGGGATCGGAAAATTATGTTAGGCCGTTTCCATTGTCTCGACGGCAGCATCTAATCGCTCAATTTGTCCCACACTTACAGTATTCACCAGAATGTTTATCTTCTCAGGTTGGTTTGCTTTGCATACCTTTACGTTGTTTAGGTTATTGGCGTGGCACTTTTTACCACACACATGCAGATTATGATTTTTTAAGAATTTGGAGAATTTATAAGATTTTTTAAATTTTGTTTCGCAAAGTGGCGATATAGTTTCAAATAATCTCGAACATTGCGATTTTACTTTAATAAACTCGAAATTCCCTATCTTACCGGCCGACCGTGCGTCGTTGCTCATGCGCTCTTATCAATCACTGAGCTCAGAGACTTGAGCTTCTCTTTTCGGTGGTAGTTACTGACTGGTGTACAGTATCAGGATAGTTTATACGTGTCTCATGCTACTCGCAAACCATGGTAGTGTTGGATATCGATAAAGTAAACATAGGGATGGGCAACGGACGAACGACTTTCTTCTCCCAACTTCACTGCTCAATAAAATCACCATCGATCAGTTTCCAGTATATTGTGTATTAACAGATTGCCATTTGATTCTTTCACAATAAACCTACATACATTATAAGCACAATAACGAAATCACAAGGAACTATTTTCTTAAAATTTATGACCCCGCGTAACACACGAGGTGGCCATGGCCATAGTAGAGAATTTATGGAGAAAACAAGAGGTACACTTACGAGGCTGCCAGGTAACTAACTGCGGAAGTCAGTGCACGCGTTCTTGATATACTCAGCTAATCAGGTTTTTCATGGTTGCAATATAATGAATGGTCACAGAGGCCACATCCACCACCCGGGGAGTTTTAACAACTCGTGTCGTTTTTCTATCCAGGTTTTAAAAATAGTATGAAATCGAAGACTATCGCGGTTGTTTGTTTGTCTACCCTGGACCAGGGCTGTTAAAAATTCGCCGAAAGGTCGGGTGTTACAAACTTCACGCGGTAAATTCGTTTTATCTCATTTATAAATTAAATATAGCGTTGCACAACGGTCTCTTTCCTTACCAATTCACAATGGAACCATTTATTCAATAAACGTTCAGATACATTTTAGTGAAATCAATTTTTACATTAAGTGAAACCCAATTTTTTACCATCCCGTAATGATACGTTTACATCCCTTTCTTATGTATTCAGCCTCCATTCAATTTACATCACTCTCCTACCCTGTATACTAGCCTGCTTAATTTAACACAAAAAAACTAATAATACAATACACAAAAACTATACACCTAGTAAATTACATTAAAGAATTAGGGTCGATATGGCGGGAAATTTTCATCCTGTTGATCGACAGAATCGTACACGACTATGCTCTGCGGTTTGGCGACTATTATTACCACACACTCAGTATGGATCGTAGGCGAGACTATAAGGACAACACGGCACGGTGGCATAGTGTTTAGGTCGCCTGATCTTCTTATATTGTAAGGTCACGGGTTCGATTTCCGGCGGGGGCTTCAAACAGGGGTATAATGGGCTCGTACAGCTCCGGTTTTAATTACCAACTCAGTTGTATCATGGTCGGCCCGACTCACGACTCAACACATATCCGGCAGTCTCGTCGAAGAAGGACGAAATCGATGAACCCTCTGTGCATGGCGGCTGATCTGAAGCAACCCTGGATGTGTCTGCGGCAGCTGACCTCGGGCAACCCTGGATGTCTGAGTACTGGTCGGCGTGACGGCCTTTGCTTAGCAACCATCCTGAAGAGGGGCCCTCCTCTCTCAGATATATGCGATGATCGACTGATCTGATCCGAGCGTATCCCGGTAATGCGGCTCAGCACTTGGTGGGAACTTCGGATGGATGGTTGCCTGAGGCACTGATCGGACTGCCGGTCCTTGCTCAACAACGAATAGCCGGAGACGCTCGGAAGCGAAATACGACCTAAGGAAGCGGGGGTAGTTAGGTACCGTAAGCTATCTATCATCAGAAACGATACGTCGGCCACCCGATATTGGGTGGCAAATCGAGTAAAGGGCGCCTCGGATCCGCGATAATCAGTGAGGAATTGCCGCTTATTTAAGGTATAAGACCGCGCAAGCGACTTCGAACCTGCGACTAGACGGGAGTTCGGAGAAATCTGACCACATCTGGTAGTAAGGGCTTGATGGACGCCACACTGAGCTTGAAAATTCTCTGATGCTGAGGTGGAGCTTGGTACGTAGATTCGTCTACGTCATCAAGTCTCTGTGTTTCACTACGGGGTGATATAACGAAAAGTTGACATATATCTCAAGTATGTAGTTTAGTGGCCAGAAACTTAGAGTTTCGCATCCTGTCCTCAATCGCTGGTCTCGATTAGCCGGGCCGTATGGCTGCACAGCTAGCACGACGCAGTTGAATATATGTGGCTGCCTGCTTATGCGCTCACACTAGATCAGCCATGTCAGCAGCTATGCTCTTTAGCCAGTCTCGTATTATGCTCCTTTTCTCTGCCCCACAGACATAGCTGGCTCGTGTGTTTTGAGCCTTACCCAGACGCCAAAGGTAGTCATCCCGAATATTTTAAATGATCAATTATTAAAATTACCAATGATAAGAAATTCCATTTAAGAAATCTGTAAAGATTTTTTTGGAATGATTGTTATTTGACCCAAGAACTTGTATGAATATGAATATAGCTGGTTATTTAGTTTACCTGTACCTATACATATCTGTACTGTATAGCTGTACCTACTGTACTGTACTGTACTTAACTCGGTAAGACGCGCCCTGCATTAATGTGGCGCGCCCCTGATTGTCTGCGCCTAGACAAAACATAAAAAATTGGCCACCCTTCGCCAAATTACGAATTTTTACAGACGTCTACATTGCCGGACATGCCCTTCCCTGTCTAAACGCGGAAACCATTATTTTATGCTTCGACGTATATACATGGAATGGGGACGCCTCTGTTTGTTGTTGTATCGCGATGGTCAGCTGTATGGTCGGCTTTCCTTGCAGTCTCAACACGCGAGGATCGTTGACTGGCGCATTGCCGGAATATTAATGCTGGAATGTCATGTCTTTATTAACGGCTGCGCCTTTCCACCGAATAAATCACGCGACATTTCGTGGAATCGGATGTGCCCACGCTGAATTTCCGCGTTGTTATAAAACTGGTGTTTTGGGTCGGTTTGGAGAAGGTGGTGGTCGACGTAAGCGAATTTATAGCACAAAGGTTCCGATGCAAGTAAACGCTGCAGTCCACTGGTGCTCCAGCAGCACGCGGAAGTGACCTTCTATACGGTGGTATAATTTCAGAGGTATAAGTACAACTTTAAAATGAAATAAAACACATAAAAATAACGTTAACAGACATGGTGTTGGCTTTATTAAAAGAGAATTTTATCTATTAGTGTTTATACATGATTTCGGGCATTTGGGCGCCATGGTTGGCTTGAATATAGCAATCGGGAAGTCCAATTTTCGACCACTGTATCGAGCAACTGGGGCCCGTACATCGGCAATAACACGGCGAATGTTGACTTCCAAGTAATCCAGCGTCAGATATCCCCAAAGAAAGTAACTCATCGGT
>JAOPUG010000215.1:28060566-28083816 GCA_027564375.1 Micropterix facetella | reverse complement strand
AAAAAAATAGTATTTTACCGACATAAAATTATCAATATAAATTATAAAACAATAAAATTCCAATAATGTCAAAATCACATTATTGTCATCCTACAAACAAAAAAATAAAACATAATGTAATAATCAATAAACAATCAACGCTGCAACAAAGAATACTATTAAATCCTATTTTTAAAAAAATATGCTTGCAATATGCTTGCAAATTCACCTTGTGCTTAAAAAATATTATTAAGCAAAAACTCCTTAAAGATTCGTTAAATTGTTGTTACATTATTTTTTGTAATACCCTTGTTTTATCTATTTTGATTATATGAATTGCTGGTAACACACTTAATTTCGATAATCAGAATATTCTTTGTATAAGAACTATAATAATATTATGTTGACAGTATTTTATTGTGGTCTGGAGAAATAGTATGATATTAATGACAATTACATGTTTTATTAACTTGGGGTGTCTATTTCAATGCATGCTCGATAGCATCTAAGATTTTACGCTCAATACGCCAAGAGGTATGTCTCATCACGGTGAACTCTCCATACAAACGCAGAATATGTTTTGCAGCATTGTATTGAGTTTTCTTCGAATATTTTAAAATACGTATGTTCATTTGAAGGATATTTATAGGCTCATTGGGAGACGAATTTTTTTTTTTTTTGGTAAAATTAAATTCAAAAGTTGTTTGTGGATATTTTAAATTGTTGACTAAAATGATCATGTTTATGTTTGAAAAACCGGAGAGGAATGTTTAAAACCTTTACAAACACCTGACAGCTGGTGTATGCAGTCTGAGTAAAGGTAGCCCTCTTAATACTTCCAGTCAGGTCTTAGGTCTTCAAAATAACTTCCTTAAGTGGCCTCACTATGGATGATTCAACAGCCGAATGGAGAAACGCCCGGCCATATTTGCGATGCTAACGGCGCTAAAATGACGTACATTGTATTGTTCGCCATTTATGCCGACAGTACGGCGCCGCCATATTCAATTATATTGTAATTGGGCAAGTGAGAGAAGTATGTTACATTGTTGAAATTTGATTCGAGTCTATTTTTATATTATCAATAAATAGTATAGGTGCGCACCGAATACTACATGAACGCGTAAATCAAGGGAATTAAAATAACCCAACAAACATTTGACACTCGTTACTGTCAACGTTGCTCGTCATAACTATTTGAGACTGCTATGATATCAATTTCGCTTATCAAAATATTTTAGAAGAAGTGGAATCTCTTAGCCTCTTGTTGCCATATTGCTATCCTGGTTGAATTTGTATAATGCTCAAAAAGTATATCATTTTCTGTTTCTAATTATAAAAACGCACGGCCTAATAAATTGCCTGTGTGTATGGTAATTCTTAATGAGGCTCACCCATGGAATTTTGTGGGTCTGTCTAACTGATGTGTTTTTCATATTTGTCATACAACATTTGTACAGAATTATAATATAAAAATGTCAGCACGCGAAGGACGTTCAATTTTCAAATGTGTTAAATACATGCCACTGATAACTATGTGACCTCAGGACGGTATGTCACGTGTTAGACTGTTAGTCGGTGCGTCGCGGCCACACCAGACCAGGAGTGCCGCTATAATAAACGAAGCCGGTCACCAGGGAAAGGGGACGCGCTTTTAGACGAATGGCATTGGGGCGAAAGGGCGCACGTCAATGGGTTTGGTGGTTTACATAATGTTATTATCGATAACATCATTATAATGGACCAGTAGAGAAGTTGGTTAAATGATCTTGCGCTTCAAGGTGAAAAAATAGTTTATCAGTCAGATATTTTCACCTGACCGAGAAAAACTTGTAGAGAAAGAAAAAAAAATCTTGAATTCAGTTGAAATCGTTGCTTGGAATAAATAAGGCGATGAAAGCAATCCTATGAACAAAATGCGGAATTCGATCAGTCAGTGAAATACTGTGAAGAGTAAAGACGGGATTCTCAATTTGAGAATTTAAAATATGTACCTACGATAGAGACACCGGCTCGCTACACCGGCTCGCTATCATAGCCTACTAGATATACCTGAAAGCCTGCATATTGCTGCAATCGCAACCCAATTAACAAATACACTTATAAAAATAGGCCAAGAGTAGCTCAAAATTATGCAAACCGAATGGAACCTATTTAAGGAGGCCACCCTGAAAGTGTCCCTAAAGAATAAAGAAAAAAATATACGAGTACAATGAATGGCCTCATGTTTCTCAAACAAAATTCCGAGAGCGTTTATACCCTTTTTCATATAAACCAATTTTTAGAACATTTATTCTACTACATTGTGCCCAAGTAAACATGTTTTTCTTCCATAGCCTCTTCTGAGGATGAAAATCGTTGACTGCGTAATTGGTTATTAAATTTTGGGAACAAGAAGAAGTCACAAGGTGCCAAGTCGAGACTAAATGAAGGATGGTTTATGAGTTCTACATTTTCCGCCTTCAAACATTTATTTGTCTATCTGGCCGCGTGAGAGCTGGCATTGTCATGGTGCATCGTTTACGGTTGCTTGTACGGAGTATGGAAATAACTTCTGGCAAGCAATCGTCGTGTACATTAGGGGTCTAATGGGGTCGTGCAGCTCGGGTCTTAATGGCCAACTCTGTTCTACCCCGGTCGGCCCAACTCACGACTCAAAACCTATCCGCCTGCCTCCTCGAAGAGGGACGAAACCGGTGAACCCGCTTTGCATGGCGGCTGATCTGGGGGAAGCCCTCGGGCGATCCCGGATGTCTGAGCCCTGGTCGGTATGCCGGCTTTTGCTTAACAACCTTCCTTAAGAGGCATCCTCTGAATCCCGGTAATTTTGTGACATGGTCAGAGCCCAGTGTATCCCGGTAATGCGGCATATGCACTTCGAATGAATGGTTGTCTGAGGCCTCGGTCAATCTGCGGGCCCTTGCTCAACAACGAATAGCCGGAGGAGTTTGGAAGCGCAATGCGACTTAAGGAAGCAGGGGTAGTTAGGTACCTTACGCTATCTACCCTTAAAAACGATATGTTGACCACCCGATCTCGGGTGGCAAGCCGAGCAAAGGGCGCATCGGATCCGCGATAATTCCAGTGAGGAATTGCCGCTTACTTAAGGTAGAAGACCGCGCAATCGACTTCGAACCCGCGACCAGACGGGAGGTCGGAGAAATCAGACCAAATATGGTAGTAAAGACGCGATGGACGCCACACTGGGCTTGAAAATTCCCAGTGCCTCGCGGTAAAGAGTAGGACTTACAGGCTGAGGTGGAGCTTGGTACATAGATTCGTCTTCGTCCTCAAGTCTCTGTTTTTCATTCCGGGATGATATAACGAAAAGATCGTTGAAACGCTCCGGGGTGGCCGAGTTCGCCCGTAGCAGTTGACAAACTCAACTGTACCAATCAGCATTCAGGGTACGATGATTTCCCAAAACAACAGTAGCCAAGTATCCAATTATCCAAAAAAATAAAAAAAACGATCATCCGCTTCACGGCACTTTGCACGCGCGCCACTTTTGTTGGATTCGTCTCATCTTAAAAGACCCAAATGGTCGATTGCTGCTTCGTTTCGGGGTCCTAGCTTTAAATTCATGTTTCGACCTATTTATTACTATGTTCCACACTAAATTCGACGCCCATCATTGAACCTGGTAAGCATGGTATTGCCCCGTGACGGTTGCCGTTTTTTCAGCGCCAGTCAAATTATGCGATCTTAACTTTCTCACAGCCAAATGTTTGTTTAGTATTGATTGTCCCTGACTTATTCCTATGCCTATAATAAGGATGCTCGAAACTTATCGTAGGTCATATGCCTGCCTGTTTCTATCGTACGGCGCACAGTGTCGATTTGTATCTTGCGTCCGATTTTCACAAATTTCTTCACTGAGATTGACTCGACCGCGTTTGCGTCTGCGAACCAGCTGTAAATTGTCGCCTTACGTACTTCATCACCAAAAGCAATTTGAATCCAAGCATGTATCTGTTGGGGTTTTCAAATTACACTTAAAATCGTAGAAAATCATACAGCGTACATTTTCGCGGCATAAATCCATCATAATGCAGACACGCAATCTTTAAAATAACGCCACAATGAAAAAAATAAATGAAAATTAGACGAAACAAACTTTATTCTACATCCAAAGGTTCAATCTTCAAATATAGTAATTATTTTTTTAAAATTGTCTATATAAGTGGCCAGATCCGGGGAATACGATTGTGACCTATGTATGTATCCGTAACACAATTAAAACGGGAGTTTAATCCATGGCTTGTATTGCACCTTGGTACATACAACTAGGAGCTTGTTTTGTGGCTGGTCCAACTCATGTTTCAGCTCCTATCCGGAAGCCTCCTCGAAGAGGTGAATTGAATGAAATCATTCCCAGTCAAGTCCTGAAGTGCACTCTGGAAAGAAGTATTATGTCTGGCGGATTGCCGGGGGACTGACTTGAGTTTCTGCGAGCGAACCCGCCACCAGGATGTTGTAAACACCCCAGGATGTTTTCGTTCTTTCATCCCGCAATGAATGCAATGATTTTGGTGGATAAAACAATAAACAATTCGAAACTCCGTCACACGACACGAGGCTGACTCCAAAACGCGAGTAAATGGGAAGTGTGACCCAGTTGGTCATCCTCGCTCTCTTGCGGCCAAATTTGGACGAATTTCTCCATCCTTCAGTCCGGTCACGGATTATAGGTCGCTTGCGCGGCCTCTACCAGACGTTAAGGGTAATTCGTATTCGAATTTATCGCGGACCCGAGGTATCATTCGTGTGACGCGGCCTGTTCGTGTGACTCGGCATCGTGTAACAAACAGATCGTTTCTAAGGGTAGGTGAATTCTAGGGCATTGCCTAGCCACGCTTCTTAGGAAACGTAACCTGACGGAAGCAATTGCACGAAGACAAAACAAGAAGAAATTGAAGTGTTCCCCAGGTGCACAACGATCTTAACTGTTAACGACTACAGGATACAGCTGCAGGCAGAGTTCACTCCGGCTCTTCAAGGTATTACCTTTTTGGGGAGACTGCCGGATGGGAGGTGATACGGAGTTGGACTGAGCGTCCCAACGAAATAAAAGTTATTCGTGCCCAAGCTACACGGCCCGTTCGTCCCCTGTCGTCGTCTACTTTCAAAATGACCCTTTGGCCACCCGAAGCCGGTGACAACTACGGGCCACGGGTGCAATTGATCACGGGTGCAATTTCAGATTATTCAGCTTACAGGTTATTCAGTTTACAATATCGAAAGAACCTTTCGAGAACCCATTGAATGTCTAGGCACATTCTTAACCTTCATGCCATCGGTATAATGTAAATATTTAACATTTGAGAAACACTTGCCGATGTCATAGATGTGTATGAATTATTTCCTTTTCGTCTTATCTTTTTCTTCTTTTAACATTATCCGTAGAAACTTTATCCGGAAATGCAAGCCTCCTCAGTGCAGCTTTCGTGAGATATCTGAACCATAAATGAGCAGCGTTAGCTGCTACTGATCTCTCTTGAGGACTTAAACTACTCACCTTCGTGCTGCATCAAACTATTATTTAATACCACCCTTAGGGTAGCTACGACCGTATTACATAATATATTTAGAGCATACGCTGCCGTATCGCGAGATTTTCTCACGGCATCTCGAGGCGTCAACTACGAGGTTCCTCATTGTACCTCTCTTTGAGATGTGGTCCTACTGACAGATCACGAATTGTATTCGGGATGGACGCGATACGGCAACCGCGTGCCAGGCCGTCCAATTGCAAAATTTACGGCATCGCCTCGGCATGCAGTGTTGCCACGTCCGACTTTTATATTTTTCTTGGCTCAGATATGATAAGCTGAGACCGTTAATGAGAAAAGCGCAATGCCGAATTTGGGAATAGTGGCTAAGATCAGTTTCCTTACTCCAACGAGGTGAATGGAGACAGACGACAATCAATGCATCCGCCACCCGGGCAGTCCTAACGACTACGGTCATCTTCTGCCCGCGTTTAATCAATTTAAAAGAATTTTCTTTTTCTTCTTCTGTTGTAATGTCCGCTACCGAACGTTGGCTATAATAACTTTATTGGCCGCTTCTCGAAATAAGGATGTGATAGATCCTTGTATGCTCTATTGTGTGGTTGGATCGTGTAATCTTGCATATAATATACGATTGAAACAGAGTTCACTGTGGCCTTTCTAGAGTAGTTCCTCTTCGGGGAGGATGCCAGATGGGAGTTAAGCCGGAGTTGGACAAGCGTCTTAACGAAATGGAAGTTATTCGTACCTAAGCTACACAGACCCGTTGGCCCCCAGTGGCTAATATCAGAAGCGGGGTAAAGGATAGAAAACAGAAGAGTTTGAAAATCGAATACAAATAAATTATCGCACTTATAAAACTGTTAGAGGTATACAACATTTAAATTAAATAAAACACATGAAAATAATATTAATGACCATGGTTTAGGCTTTATTTAAAATTTCGGGCGTATGGGCGCCAAGGCTGACTCGAACGTAGCACAATCGGACAGTCCAATTTTCGACCACTATATCCTGCAATTGGGGCCGTATATCGGCAATAACGCGGCAAATGTTGATTTCTAAGTGATCCAACGTCTGTGGTTTATCGGCGTAGACTAGTGACTTGACTATCTCCAAAGAATGTAATCCATAGGTGTGAGTGAGGTCATACGATCATGGAAACAATTGTTGGTTTTAAGACTATACTCGGGCGAGCCCGTCCCCTCGAGGAGTTTCGACGGACGTTATCGTTATATCACCACGAAATGAAACATACAGAATTTTAACACAACAAATCCACTTTACAGCTACGCCGCGGCCCGTTAGACAGACGCCATAAAAGCGAGACACCGGAAAGCACTCCCTAACTACCAAATTTAGACGGATTTCTCCATCCACCAGTTTGGTTCCAGGCTCGAAGTCGCTTTCGCAACCTCTACCTGACGTGCTAACGCGGCATTCCGTACTCGGAAATATCGCGGACCCGTAAAGTCCTTTACTCGGCGAATTTCACCCGAGATCGGATCGCCATCGGGTGGTTTCTAAGGGTAGGCGACGTCAGATCCACGCCTAACCACGCGCCCTAAGAAGCATTACGCAACTAGACTCTCTTGACTATTCGTCAGCTGAGCAAGGTCGGTAAACCGGCCAATACATCAACCGTCCAGGGCCGCCCGAGGTGTTACTCCGGGACCGAAAGCAAAGCGGGTTTCACCGGATTAGTCCCTCTTCGGGGAGGCTACCGGATGGGAGCTGAGCTGTGAGTCGGGCCGACCAGGTGTAATGAGTTACAGTTCACAAGGACAGGACATCTTGAAGAATAGCTGTACCCAATTTTCAAATTAACATGAATTATTTGTGCTGATTTGTCTAATTTTATTTTATTTCATTTAGAAAAACAAATTTGTATTTAAAATTAAATATAAATTTAAAGAAAAACAACTGTGTATGGAGATAAAAAGAATGAAAGTACGAAAAAGTGATATTAATGAAATTCCTAATATTAATATTATTTCTTAATATAATTTATTTTGCAATATTATTGAAATAACCTGGTGTCTGATATCAAAATAATAACATTATATGGATGTGTAATAATACTGTAGTTGCACGCTGTTGATTATCTGCAGTTAAATTTAAGGTAAAGGACCATGGGCACTTTGATATGAAGCCAGGTCCAAGAACTAACAGAAACGTTTTAGCTTATTTTCATTTCAATTTGGTAGCTAAGTTCAATTCAATTGCAGAACTAAGATATTGGTACGTTTGGAGACTATATTTAGGTAAATGTTTTTCGTTAGTAGCGAAGGCCTAAATCAGGAAAATAGGTACCATATTCCATCACTCAGCTTTTAATGGAGAATATTTTGGTGTCAGTTGATGTGATGCATAACAAAATGTGATACATAACAATCCATTTTTAAATAAAATATTTTTTTATCGGTAAAGTAGGTTAAATCAATAATAATTACACAATATCTTCGACTATATTTTTTATGTAGATTATCCAGGAAAAGCATTGGACAGCCGATTTTAAAATGCCGTTTACTTCGGCCGATTTCTGTTTTACCTCTCATTCATCGAATTTGGAAAGTTTATATTTATTACTGGAAAATCTATTAGCATTTATGATATAACGACTATGATTAATCATTATCCCGCTATTCTTTATAATGCAGACGTATTTTCATCGTATTTGTAGTTATTACCTGAAATACCAACAAAAATAAGTAAACCAAATATTGACCAAAAATGTACCAATAACTCAGTTCTGCAATTAAATTGCATAACTGAGTAACTTGACTTTGTAACTGGCTTAGTATGAAATAAAGTACGCGCTGAAGCCTTTCATTTGATTTTGGTTTCATCTCTGTTGGTGTTTGGCCGAAAATTACTATGGTTCATTGAATTCAATATTCTACGGATTTCCGTAGAAAATGAATGGCAGTGGTTTGTTATGCCAGAACCATAAACGATAAGAATCTGAAGAAGTCACTCTTGCGTGGAGTTTGTAACTCATGATGTTGCCCTTTAATGTCAGAATGAATTGACAACTGTTAAGGACTTTTCTCCTCCAATGCACTGAATGATAATGTTGTATAACTGGACTCCAGAGATGCTGAAATTTTATTTAAACGCCTTTCAGCATACACTTATAATACATTTTATGCGGGATAGCTCTAAAGACAAAAATATTCCACCCAAAATTCTTTCTCTGGAATCCAGACTGGATTCTGGAGGTCAATTCGGTCTCTAAGCATGATCATTTCCCTGAAAGTATTGGGTGCACAACCTTCCATCCAGATATAACTCTTTACTCCAGAAGATGACCCTATTTGTAGAATTAACTGTTCCATGGGAATCAAATATCCCCAAAGACCATGACTACAAAATAAATAAATACCTTGATCTTGCAAAGGCCGTCACATGTAAAAGTTTCACTGTTCACCTTCACACGGTGGAAGTTGGCTCTCGTGGCTTGCCAGCCAAATCTCTTATTTACCTACATATTTAAACATCTTGGTCTCTCTAGGAAAATAATTTGTTCCGGTCTGTTTTAAAACCTTCGTCACTTTAAACATCTCATTTCTAATCCCGCTTGGCAACGTTATAATTTATCCACGTTCATGCAGCTCGGCACCCACCCAGCCGCCACCTCGGCTTAATTATCTGATAACTTACTTCACAAATTAATGTTCGCTTCGGAACGGCACGAAACTGTTATTCCATTAACCGCTCGATCGTACCAGGATACTGGATACTATATTATAGTCATATACTTTCTTAGCAAGAGGAATCGTGTAGAGTATAGCAATTTACGAGGTAGACATTAAAAAATCACTATATTCATCAAGCCCCATTTAAGAAATCATCCTCTAAAAATTACCTACCCCGTTGAAGTTGCGGAATCGGGTAATTTCCTCGGACTACTCCTGGAAGAAGAGATGTCCTGGAGTATGGAATTAATATGAATGAATAATGATTCAAACTGTCGTTAGCCTTCTATGCTCTATCACGCATCAGGAGTTGCATGGAGAGATCTGAGGTGATATTAGCCTATTACGCACTGATTGAATCACATCAGCCCTGTGGTTATGGGACACTGCAGCGCATATCAAAGGTATTTTCACAATAATGAAAAGAACCATACGTGCGATAGTGGATATCAATCCAAGGCATTCATGCCGTGAATACTTGGGATATTTACCGTATTTTTGCTCTAGGAGCTATTTGCAAATTATCTTCCAATAGAGCTCGGAAATATCCTACGAGGAAGGACATCGGCATAATACCAGGAAGAAAATCCATTACGTACAACTCATCAATACCGCGTACGGCCAAATTCCAGGAGACTAGTCTCTACATAGAACTTAAACTTTTTAATAAATTGCCTGGTAAATTAAAGGCACTTAAAATATCGATATTTTCAAGAGAACCATCCGGGTGTACCCGCTTAAAATGAACATATTTACGCACAACAACATTTTAAAATACTTTGAAAATAACTGAGATAAATTGAGTAACAATTTAATATTAATTTAATAATTGGTCATTACTACACAATTGTAAATAGAAATAAATATTCTGTATTCTGTAAGAATAACCGATTAAATATATCATGCATTAGCTAAGTTTTTTTGTGTCAGTTGCTCGAAGACACATATTTCGGAGACTCTTACATATCATCATTTGTGATAGTCATTCACGGTTCTTCCGTCTTACTGTCGTGGGACTTACCGACACCCATTTTTGATTGCCTCTTTTTAATAATTCCATGAAATTTGCAAGCATTTCGAAAATCAACTCAATGGAGACACAAAAGTGCTCCCTGTCGTAAAAAGGGCAACTCCAATGTTTCAACACATGAGAGGTTTCGCAGGACTTCGTAAAACTCGGTTCTTATAAGATAATCTTATAAGATAAACCGAATTTACAGCGTGACTCACTCGACGTTTCGGCGACATTGCAAACGCCGTTGTCCAGGATAAACGGCGGTTGCAACATCGCCGAAACGTCGGGTGTTACAAACTTTACGCGATAAATTCGTTTTAATTTACTTTAATGTCAAACGTCCGCGATAGTCTTTGATTTCATATCGGTGATTCTTGTCACTATACCAAAGCTTAATCCTTTGAGAAGCCCATGTGACATCATCGGGTGATGTAAAGGAGATGAAAAATATACCCTAAATTTGGCGATGTCTTTTATTATAGGTAGGAAACTAAGTCGTGCTAGCGTTTTAAAAATAACAGGAAAAGTAGCGATATATATCGGCAACTTTGGCCCGTCTCGCGGTTGGTAACCCCTGTCTTATCCAAAATAGCTTAAAACCTAATATAAAAATTTTCTCTAGTCACCACGTTTCTAAAAATACCCATACACACATATGCTTGCTCCACCTATTGGTCATATCCTCCTCTAGGCCAAGTAAACCATGATGCACCTGCAGCAGCACCTGCGGGACGGATCGAAATTGCTGCCACTTAGTGGTACTTAGGGTCATCCAGGGAGGCTAATTACCAAATTTAGTTAGGATCGGATCACGGGAAGTCTTCGGACATACGGATAAAAAACAAATAAACGTACAGCATGCATCAGACTATATTATGGCCCGTCCTACGTAATACTACGGATGAGCCAAAAACGATCCTAGCATTCAGTTTAATTGATTGATATCCCAGGATTTTTTAGCGTCACAAGGAATTATGATTTTTTATTTAATTTTAAGAAATAGAAAAATATACAAGACATATTTACATATTCGACGTTAATAAGTTGCCATGCCGAAAAGTTGCCCTCGACCGCTACTTAATTCTGCTAGTGTGGTTTACTAGCCATTGGAGCATTTTGTATCCTCTGGACATGCTTCTGCTGTGTTCGCCTAATTCACCTGCATCAAAATGCTGGTATTCATGCGAAACTTCGCATTCACGGGAATTTGACCCTTCCGCTGACAGCTCATAAACACGTTGTCCGCTCATTTCACACGCTTCACGGCTACACACAGCCAGTGCCTCGTTTCCTAAGGTCGACCTCCTCGCTCGTTTCGCGGCTCATCTTCCATGTAAATTTTACTTCGACGACCTCTCGAGTCGGCGTTGCCAACAGAATTTCATTTAATTCAATTTCAAAATTGTAATTCTCTCATGACGGAATTTCTTTATATCTTTCGGTTATCCTCTGCGGACTGTCACCGAATAACCCACACGCAATTAGACTGCTGATCGTTTGTCAACGTCGCGTCATCCGATTGCCGCACTGCGTCTCGCACACCAAAATATCGGCTGTGATATAATTTTTTTGTTCAGTGTTAAACTATCATTCGAGAGGCCATCCCGAACTGCATAGAATGCGGCCCGTTTGTAAAACGTTTGTGGGGTTCCCTGACCCGCGTAACTGATATGGCCTTAAGCAGCTTCTTCACCTTAGCCGATTTTCAGCTCCTCCGAGAAGATAGCGAACATTAGGATATCGACCAAAAATCATAATTTGGTCCTTAGATCATACTTCTAAATATGCGCAAACGACTTGCGCTAATCCGAACATTCTTCTTCGCCGACCAGTGAATAAACCTCTGATATTAATTGCATAAACGTTCCTCCAATTAATACAAGAGTAAGTTAGATTTCCGCCAGAAATTATTCACTTTCTCTACATAACTACCTACAAGCTAATGGCATCGTAACGTAATTTGTCTGAAAGTCATGAATTAATTGAAATGAAGGGTTAATTGAAGTGAGGTAATGAATTCGTGAAAACGGATGTAGGCCTTTGTTATGGAGAAATAACAGGAAAAGTAGCGATATACATCAGCAACTTTGGCTCGTCCCATGGAAACCCTTGACATTCAAAACGACTTAAAACCTATTCCAAGTTTATCTCGTCACCGCGATTCCAAAAATACCCATATATCCTATGTGTCCTCTACCTATTGGTCAGATCCTCCTCCAGGCCAAGTAATCCAGGATGCACCTGCAGCAGCACCTGCGAGACTCGGATCGAATTTGCTGCCACCTGGTGATGCGTAGGGTCACCCACGGAGGCTGCATACCAAGTTTGTTTAAGATCGGACAACGGGAAGTCTTCTGACAAACAAACAAACAAACGCTCAAATAAACGCACAGCATGCATAAGACTATATGGCCCGTCTTACGTAGGATACTACGGATGGGCCAAAAACACTATATCCAAAGGTTTTGCTTTTTCTGTCAATTTTTTTTCTTTTTTTTTTTTGTTCAGAGTTACAAAGTATGTTTTTGCTCAATTTATTTATTTATTTGATGATAATTACATCATAGTTATAGTCGTAATATGGACATATAGATAATAAACTCGTAATTATGATAATAAAATATTGGCGAAAAAATCAATATCATCCACATGTCCAATGGCTTATATTTACTTATGCTTTATAGCCATATATATGCCCATGGCTCATATTTACTTAATCACTCTATATAGTCATAATTTCTGTCGTTGTTAGCCTTTGTTTAACATTGGTTTGGCATGATTTCCATTTTGCGCAGTATCTGAATATTTTTTCCTGTATAAATGCAAATTTAAATGGTTTTTGGCACTGTCCACAACCAATATATTAGAGAGTTGTTTTATGGCTTATAATGCCAGTAGACATTACACCGCTAATTGTATAAAAATTGTGTCATACTCTTTATTTTTTCTAATAACTCCTTAATCTTTCTTTAAACGATCTAATTGGCGCAGTAATGCAACTGTTCTTGACGCATCCCGTTAGGAGTCACTCTTTCTCCTGCCTCGTTTTTTTATGAATGATTCGGCCTCATTTGCATACAAACGGCACTCTTCGTACTTATATGCATTTGCGAACGTATCCGTTCCGAGCGCCTGCCACTGACACACTCTTCTCATTCATTGTTCCATCTGTGAATGACGATTTTTCTAAGTGCTGCTTCGCACGCATGGTAAATTTCTGGTAAAGTTCTCTAACGTGTTACATCTGATAAGTATGTAGTGGCTGATATTACGAAAGTTGAAGTTTTAACAACGTACCTAAGTATAAATTAAGCAATCAGATAGACAAATGCTTATTTATGAAGTATAGGTATATTATAAACATATATTATTAAGCCCCACGTGTTGCCTAGAGCTGTACCAGAGCTGATATTATACCCACTGTTAATTTTCAATGTCATCCTTATATATAAAAGTAGTTTTTGTATGTCTCCCCACAGGCAAACGTGGCATTGTTTCAAGTACCGAATGCTCGGGAACAGTCAATAAGGAGCAGAATTGTGTTTGTTTTTGGTTGATATGTTATCTAATATTGGTGACAAAATTAGTTAACAGGTCTGAAGAATCCAAATTGTTCTCTCGCTATTATTTCTTTTTGAAGTTGTTTTGTAAATTTTCTCATGTATATTTATTTATAATCTTGTCTATTGCCGATAGCTTGGAGATAGGCATATAGTTACCATATTCAGAAAGGTTGCCTTTTTTGTTTATAGGTGTGATAATGGAAGATTTTAAACCGACCAGAAATCGTCCTATCTTTTGACACATATTAAACACATGGCTTAATACAGAAATAATGTTATTTGCCACATTTTTTATGTCCCTTACTTTTATTCGATCTATTTTCGGAGACTTGTTGATACTAAAAGACATTATAATACGTACAATATTCGAACCATTCTCTATTCTATGTTAGATACTGATAATTATTGCTTTAGCTTTATGTCGGGTTCCATTTTCCCCTACTTTCACGTAATATTATTCTATTAATTTGAAGCTTTGCATTGATATAGTCCGATTTCGATACAGTGTTTAACATTTCATTTCAGAAGTATATCCCAAAGATCGCTAGCAAAGTCTGACAAACATATTATGTACTTCCAAAGGAAACTTGATGTTCTTTGTTTACTTATATAGAGAATGTTTGGATAATCGTAGACTTACAAAGAATCGATAAATGCACTAAAAATCACCGGATTCTACCAACGCATAGACATCAATGAAATAATATAAATATCTTGTTCACATTATTCACATACACAAGTTACTTCAGCCTAAAGCTAGACCATACACACCTTGATACAAACATAATGAGAATAATTCAAATACCTAAATCCTGGTTCCGAGACGGAATATAAGATGTCACTGAAAGAAAAAAATAATCTTAGATAATCTGTAAATATACTGTACTTAATGTCCTGAAAGTGCAAGTCAGAGTCAGGCTTTTATAGTGCAAAATTTCTATTCTTATTCTTATTTAATCCCCCATTGCGGCTGTAAATATTCGGCAGAATCAGTGCGCGGAGCCTTTACTTTAGTTGACTGTCTACGCCATTAAAATCGTTGATCAAACGTTAATTATTATTGTTTGCGTTTACTTTTTAAATAAAAAAAATCTTTGTATATCGACGACATTACCTACTATATTGGACATTTACATATTTTTCAAATCACCACTCACAATTTTTAAACAATCCATTCCATTCCATTCTCTGCCCACTCATCTCGGTCTCGGTCGGCTTGATTCACCCACGTTTAATTCCCATTAACGAATAAATACGCCCGTGCCAATTTTGTTATAATTGGAGCGATAGTGGTCGAGGAAACTAATGCAGCTGAACCGATTAACACAGTAAAAAGGAAAGTGAAAGCGCTGCTCAAGCATGGAATAGGTATTGTAGATTGCAGATCGTTCAACTTCGTCTTCGGCCCGGATGGGTGGGTCGTCATCGATTGTATCATTGTAATTTATTTTTGCGATGACAGAAATGCAATGAATTGTACATATCCTATACTAAAAATGGGGAAGATGAAGGCAACTCTCTAGAAGACAGTCATTAAATAAATCCTTAAAACATAGACCCTAACCCACTAAATCCGATGGGTTTGTACTAGAAGTCTTAGAATGCAAAATACTACGCAGAATATCGGGGATGGCGTTTGAAGACTATTAATCTCATTTAATGATGCGCATATTGTGAGATTCATGAAAATTAAAGGTGCAGGCGGTTAGGGCATCTTAAAAAGACTTAAAACAAACAGCCATTGGGACGCCCTATTTGTGGAAAATAGCCAAAACTTCGATGGCTTGATTCTGCAGTTAAAGATCTGAATACTCTTAAAATGGTGAACTGGAATTAGAAAACGAAGCTAGGATGGAAGAACATTTTTAACGAAGCCTTGCGAGAGATATAATAGAGACGATACGAAAAAGGGAAAACTTCGAGACAATGATTTGGAAAGAGCACAAATTTCATGTTCAGAACAGCTGTTCTAAAGTCTAAAGTAGAACAATTTATTTATATCTTCGATAGAATACTCGCGACAATATCAAATAATATTTCAAAAGTAGAATAGTTCATCTGGTCGCGTCGTCAGCTGCTATCAGTCAATCTCTCACATTAATCAATTAATGAGAAAGTAGACAGACATACACTGCAATGATATCAATGCAGAATTAGAAAAGAACGATAAAAAAAGATTGTAATACACATGACGCTGTGTCCAAAGAAACTATGTGTCGGAGAAATCAATCGCCGAAACTTCGTAAATCCAAACTGGACCGGATGTCTGTTTAATAGTTTTCGCAAGAGCCTGCTGCTGCTGTTGAATAAATGGCTGTCATTGTTCCGGATCGTACGGAACCGTAGCACATGCTGAACGATTTCTCGACCGCCAAAGAAGCCGCTGCCTCTTCGAACACCATTGTTCCAGCTGAAGATAACATCTCTGCGCCTCTCGATGAACGGAGACAAGCTGTATTAGAGATCTCTTCGAAGAAGATGCAAACGATAGAAATGTACACGAGATAATAGTGAATAATAGTAAAAAGGGGGTATAAACTGTATACAACTGTCGTTAATTTCCTAAAAATGCAGTTAATTTTATAAATAGAGATGGTTGTTGATACTATACCCAGTACATGAAATCTGAAAGGAACGGATTAAAAAAGATGTCACTGTCAGATTTCCTGTGCTAGGTGTAGTCTCGACAATCGTCTCTATTTTTTCATAACACTCATATTTTGTTATGTTCGATACTTCATCTATCACATCGATTTCATCATTGTCATCTTCTCATACAGTTGTTTCTTTGGAGTCGTTCGCTTTGTTCATCAACTCCTTGTATTACTTTTCGTTCACGAGCGATAATCAGGTTTTTTATCCGTACAATGAGTTACTCCGAGCAATCAGTCGTCGCCTTCCGCCGTGCGCTCAGTTGCGTGGGTGTCCAATCAACGCGCATTCATCCAAAGCGACACTACCGTGATTTATGAACTCGCCTTTCTCGTACAAAGAACGATGACTCTAGCTTACTTCTTTATTCTTACTCCAGATTATGACACAAATGCTTTTTTGGTGACGTCCTAAAATCTCCATGTGCTTGTTTTTATATCGCTACGTTTGTTTATCTTGTAGCTGTTTTCAGTGATTGTCTCATTGTTTCGAAGTAACTTTCAAAATAAATTCTTCTTAGGTAAGTATATTTTTTTCTTGACGTAGATACCCACAGTGGAAATTATTACCTGCAACCCCGAGTATTCCGCGCAAACGTAAAGTAAAATAAAGCACATTTTTATGACTAATTACTCAACTTTCCACTTTCGTTTTAAATTGTGATAATATTGTTGTTTATGGTTCTTTATGATAAATGTTACCTTTAGCTTTCGTTAAGACTGCCAGTGCTTTTCCAACTTATTTGGCGGCTACTGTTTTACCATGTTTCCATCTACAGTATTTATTTTGAGACGATCGATTAAAAAACTATTATGTCATTTACATATTCTTGATGTAAATATATACATAAGTAATTTTGATTATATTCTTCTTTAATAAATATCGTTATTAAAGCAGAAATATAATGAATAAAGTCTGCTTTAGATAAGACTAATGTCTAGTTAGGCGACTGCTTCATAACTGTGTTACATAACAATCAATTTTGTTGATATCATCACTATATACATACAATTAAATCTCTTCAGTTCTTCTCTTGCAGACTCAAATCCTTTTATGACGACAATCCTCCTTAAGCCATCTGCATCGCTTGTTCCTCTTTATCCTCTGGCGATAGGGAGTTGTCAAACAGTAACTATGTACTCGTATATCGCCGAAGGCTGTCGAGCCCAGTGGAGGAGTCTAACAACGGCGCCCTCTACGTTTATACTTGGGCCTTCTCATCAAAAGTTGTACATGACGTTTTTGCCTTGACTTTGTTACTTTTTTTCTTATTTCATTTTAATTGTGATAATAAAATTATAGTTTTGTTAAATAAAAAATAGTTTCCTATAGATGCTAATAAAAAAAATAATCGACATAAATATAACACTATTTTAAATTTTTGAAATTCTTGCGGAGTAACTTTTCACCATGTCCCAAGATGATGTGAAATTCACTCTAATTCACTATATATTTTTTAAGGTTCTTAGTACTTACTACCCAGCCAATTATTTGAATTAATGGAAAACCTACACGTTATTACACGTTTCGCGACGAATATATAAAAAAAATATTTTGAAATTAAATTCTACGATATTTGACAACTTTGGATCTAAGACAATTACTCGGGCCAACCCGTCACCCCGAGGCATTTAAACGTACTTTATCGATATATCGCCCGAGATGAGCGTAAGGAATTTGAACAATATATATCCACAATCCAACTTTGCCTCAGCCCGCGAGAGTCCGACCCCTTGCCACGAGGCAATGAAAATTTTCAAACCCAGTTAGGCATCTTTGTGCCCTCGCTCCCAAATTTAGACGGATTTCCCCATCTACCCGTTTGGTTTCAGGCTCGAAGTCGCTTGCGTAACCTACCTGTCGTGATAACGCGGCATTCCGTAACTCGAAAATATCGCGGACTCGTGGCGTCCTTTACTCAGATATATTCACCCGAGATAGGGTGATCATCGGGTCGTTTCTAAGGGTAGGTTAAGAAACATTACGCAACTAGACTCTCCCGACTATTCGTCAGTTGGCAAGGCCGGAAAACCGACCAATACATCAACCGTACAGGGCCGCCCGAGGTGTTACCTAGGTCCGACCGCAAAGCGAGTTTCACTGAATTAGTCCCTCTTCAAGAAAGCTGCCAGATGGGAGTTGAGCCGTGAGTCGGGCCGACCGGGTATACAAGATGGTTATATGGCCCGAGCTGCGCATGCCTCATTAGGTCCCACGATATTTGACAAATTCGAATGGAATAATCTATTACAAACAAGATACAACGGATTTACTGCGTGATGTTTATAGCCCTATTCCAGGGTAGACTGAAATGGAAATTCCCTATTCCGCTACCATGATTTTTTTATTTAATAATGGGATATTTTTGTATTTTTTGATCTTGCAACTATTAATAATTTTGACAGCCGCCATATTGCAAAATATTATCAATTTTGGTCGTCATTGCGTTCTTCGAATACAGTGAACATTTTCGAGCTCCCATTACCATTACCAGGTATTAGGATAATATGTATAGCAACATATTTACATTGTTGGTATACATTTAGATATCGTATCTATTCACAAATTAGATGTGATAAATAAATATAAGCCTATTCTTCGAAATACCTATTCTTGTTTATATTTTGGTGTTGCGAAATCTGTTACTTTCCATTCCGATACTATCTACATTCACAGTAAAGATATCGGTCTTGGGACAATACAAAATCACCATGTACAAATTTCGGTGAGATGGTACACATTTCCTTACTTCAGAACGTTATATTTTATAACTGCTTGTTTTTAGTGCCATCAGAATGCGATTGTTCTCGATTGGAACTTTCTTTGCAAAAAAACAGTAGCCTAATTTCTCAGCATTATCCCGTCGACTTGATCTCGTGCCTCGTTTCAATCGTAACCTGTGCAATACTTTTACTTTTGAAGGTCGTGTCATTGTGTCATGAGTGTAAAGTGTAAAATATGTATTATTACCAGAACGTTTTAAAGTAACAGATAAAAGACTGGAAGATTATGGGAAATTAAACTCTACTTAATTTAAATGGGGATGTGTGCGCAGAATTTTTGTAGATGGCGCTAACGGCAATCGCCGGCCCAACTGGCACAAAGAAGTGTGAAGTGAGCGACGGACCGCGAGAGCTGTGATACGCCACGCGCAGTGCATCGCTTACTTCATACCTCCTTGGGCGATGCGCCCTGCACTCTCTAGCGGAAGAAAAGGTGGCAGTAAAAATCTCCATTAGAAGCACAAAATTAGAAAAAAATGTAAATCAATAACTCAATAGTCACTAAATAAAAACTAGAGATATGTAAGATTGTTTAGGTTCACCCAACGTGTATAATGTGGTCTACATTGAGTTTAAGTCAGGAAAAACTATCGTCTTGTTCCACGCGGTAATGATCCGTTTTCTTTCATTTAAAATGTCAAATACCCACGAAAGTTGTAAAGCAACTTTATTACAATAATACACGGAGAAAATTTACCAGTCGTAATGGCGAAACGCAAATTGCTAGACTAGTTGTGTTGCACTAGTAAATCTGTATATTACGCCATGGTTACGTAAGAAAGCCGCGTATTGTCGAATTTTCTATTATACTTAATGTTATAACACTAACACTATTGCACTGGATCACATATCATTGTAATGTGGAAACGCTAGTATTAATAATGATGGTGCAGGGCGAAATTTCTGAGCCGTCATAAGTAGGCCAGGATGGACTGTTGAATTGTACGTGCTTTTATACATCGAAATGCAACTGATAATCTAGACGGTACATACTTACATAATGGCCGATAATGACACCTCATACAATCAATAAGGACACGGATACATTGTCGTAAGACAGCTGACGGCTTTTGGCGTTTTAGCAGTCATATTGCTCCAGACACGCAGTGCAGATACCACGGCCAGAAACGCAAATTCAGCAACGAGTTTAAGATACACGCAATGGCCTTACACCATTATGCTTCATATATGATCAAGAATGGCGTGGCGTCTATATGAAACCGTGTTCCTTGTTTTGGCCATTATTGTGGTCATAGGGATCGTTATTTAAGAAGCCCACGCACATATTTTTTCTCAGTGTACTACTGCAAATATGCATTTTTTAAATGCAATTTTCACTTCATTTACAATAATGCTGTAGGTTTCCTCTTCTGTCTCTTCATTGTCTGCTCCACTGGCGCCATCTTGCGTGTCTCCGCCATTAATTAGAATTCCGTTTTGTAATTAAACTTGAATGACTGCACTCACGTCGTGTGCCAGCAACACATTAATATTTGCCATTTATCGGATTCGAGTGAGACCGAAAAAAAGACATGGGCGGGGTAACGAATGCGCGATTGCTAATTTAAATCGATTAAACCATATTCTAATACAAAGTATTCTATATTTTAAAAGTTATGTTTCAATAAGAAATGGAATTAAATTATATCAACTAGTTCAGTTGCGATTAAATCTCATTGTTACTAGGTAGTGATAGCATAGATATTTAAGTACAGTTAAACACCTAGAGTTTATAATTCTAATATGTATTTTACTTGTCTCGATTTCTGACATTTCGTTTCGGCTCTAACCACGAGACAGCGCATGTACTAATTTAATCTCGGGTTTTAAATCTCATTATTTTTGGACATCCTCCGTTTATCCATTGTGTCCTCCGACTATTTTACGGTGGGAACGTTCCCAAAGATCCGTTCGAAGACAATGCGGATGCATTTCGCAGACGCTATACCTAGGTAATCTCTCTATGTACCGTAGGTGAGTGTAATCGAATTGGGCTTAGTAGAGAGAGGCGTGAGGCCGAGCCCACGTTTGTTGTGATAAGCAGTTTGTTGGCCCGCGTCTCATGCTCCGCGGCCGTGACTCGTGATTCGATTTCAGGCTTACAAGAAAGCCAGCCTCCGCAGACCAATTCTCCCAGTCGGCAGCCGATAAGAATCCGGCACGGTAAATATTGCAGGTTATTTCAAATTTATCGGGAAGGAAGTGAAATTGGAATCCGGATCGAATGACCAAATATACGTCTCGATCGCTAATGACACCTCACAAAAGTAAATTAGTGACACCTGATGACAAGTTTCTGCAAGGAAAATATAAGAGAGGACAATAAAAGAAATAGATGAAGTATACATATATGTATATGTGTATAATGAGGAACCTTTTTAAGGTATTTAATTTATTTCCATATTTTTTTATAGAATTGTATATTTATGTATATGTATATATTTAATATTAGTCGGTTTGTTAGTTATTGATTTAAATAGGTCTCGTCTAGTTTTTTAAAATGAACGAGGGATATGAATTAAAGAAAGGAAAACAAGAAAGAGAAGAAAATAAACAAATCTAGTGAGGCGATAACACCTCACGGATTCGTATAATCTGCTTTGTAAAAAGAAGCTGAAGTCGGTGTATAATCACTATTATCATATGGCACAATATGATGGGAAGGGGCAGCGAATGCTCACATAAATTTACTATACAAAGCGCAAAAGAAGAACTTTAAAAAAATCAACAAAATACCAAGGTATACTCTTCAGGCTCTATAGTATTTTAAACTACATTATAGTTTAAATTATTAAAAGAAACATTAAAAGCTATGAGCTTTTTTAATATCATTTATTTTCAAAAATATCACTTACAATATATTTATACATATCCCATAAAGACAAGTGCCTTCTTAATGGGTTATTTACAAACAAGGGCGTGTAACATAGTAAAATGACAATTTAAAATACAAAGGTAGATAGATACAAGTAAAGGTAGACACAATAAATTATTAGATAGATAATAATTATTAGATACACTTAACAAATGATTAGATAAATTTAACAATTTCATAGCGTTCAAGGTAACTTAACAAGACTAACTAATTAATATATTTATGTAATAATTTTAGTAAATAATGTTAACATTTTTATTCTCTTTTTATATTTTTTATGTTTTGAGTATTGGAAGAACTATTGTATTTATTGAAACGTGTCGTCACGACGTTTTACAGCTTGCGGTCTTTGAAGTAATTCATATTTCGCGGAGTTTGGAGATATCCTCGCTTAATTTGCATGTTTATTTGCGTGTGAATGGTGTATTAGTGTTTTAAAAATGTCGTTAGTCATATTTTCGACAAATATTGTTCCTGCCATCCCTTGGAACAAGTATTTCACTTAGTTAGATATCTGCAGCGGCATCACGGCTGCTGATATTTCAATGAATTGTGTTCCTACGTAATCTGAAATTGTTATTAATAATTTTGTGAGCATTAACGAAAATGTATTTGTACTACTCGTAACTTTTTATACATATATTAGATCCTTACCATTAAAATTTCCGTTCTTTCCGTCTGTTGTGGTCGAGCATGTTTGTTGATGGGCTTCACTCAATTCATGCGGTACCCACTTTTAGAGTTTTTTCACTTTCCCAATTTGACGCAAATGAATTAAGATTGTTTTGTCACTTACACCGAAGGCTGCTGTTAACTCTGGCGTGGTTTGTGATAGTTCCGCTCCTACTATCATTTTCAATTCTTTATTATCGACGTGCGTTTCCGGCCGTCCACGGGGCTCGTTCTTTAAATCAAAATTTTCAGAACGGAAACGTTGAAACCAAAAACGCACCGTGCGTTTAGTGGTGGCTGGCCTGAATACAACAATGATTCTGTATCTGCAGCGTTGGTACCATCACAACGGAACTCATTTTCGAAAATACCGCGATATTTTAACTTTTCCTAGCGTGAGCAGAATAATGTCAGAGCAAAATCAAATGACGCGAAAACAAATGAACAACTAATTTCGAAACAGAACTTCACTAGCTTTAATTTGACATAAATTTGAATTT
>JAOPUG010000215.1:27996420-28010980 GCA_027564375.1 Micropterix facetella | reverse complement strand
CTACGAAATACTAAAATACTTTTATCAAAGCAAAAATACATTTTTTCAAAATAATAATTCCCAAGTATTTAAAAATAAAACCGCTAAATATTTTTTTTAAATATTTAAATCACGAAAAAAACAGGAAAATAGTGAAACAAATGATCAATATAATTAAATTTTTACAATCTGTTGTAGTTTATTGATATGGTGATTACGACAATCGGATCTTACCGTGATCATTCTCTCCGCGACGACAAAAAATATAATATCTCAGAAATATCGAAAATTTTACTATTTTACGCGGTAAGTTCCATTTCTTATGATTGTGATGGCTGAAAAATGCCTAAGCGTTGTTTAGGAGTTTAATATTTTTGTAATGTGCTGATTAGTACCCAAAATTCTCAGTGGTCACATTAATATGGCCAGGGACTGTATATAATTACGAACAGACTATTCTTTGTTTACATATCGCTAATTAACTTAACACCCATTAATTCTCAGATAGAGTATTCATATCTGTGAGAGTTTAAGGGACTCGATTTAATAGGTAAAAGTGGGCTATATATGTATAGGAAATGACTGGACTTTACCTTGGTGTAACGATCCACTCGCAAAGCACGCAATATACACATTGTCATACTTGATATTCACTAATATTAGCGATTTTAGTGGAGTGGTTTTGGAACTGTCCATTTGGGCGAAACTGGCGTCCTTCACAACCCATCGGAGGGGCTCCATTGCTCGTAGCTTCGACACGGTACCCCCGTGGAGGGGGGTAAGACAAGTGTAAACGTCTTCGCGGAAGAAGAAGAAGAGGAGACTTATCTGCCACACACATAAACCACACACCTTCCTTATTCCCATTTAGCTACCTATTAAATTATTATTATTTCATATCTAGTCGTTGTGCCTTAATGAGTTAATACCCACGTATATAAAGTCTACCTCATTACAGTTGTTAAAAAATGGAAAATAATAGACAGTAACTAAACTCGCCGCCCGATTATCTCTCATTATTGAAATTGGATCTAAATTTATGGCCGGCGTTACTACCGAGAGCATAAACAAACTTTCCTCGGTTAATCACGTCTATAATTACGTATATTTTAGTCCCTTATGTAGTTATACTTAAATCAGTAAAAGCCAATTATTTCGTCGCTGCAGCCAGTGTAAGAATGTGGGTGGATGGATGCTTAAGCTCTAAAGTAATAATAAATACACCCATACGGCTTTCATGTGGCTTTCACAATAATCATATTAAAATATAAGTAATTTGCCTAATGACATGTTGTTTGTCGATGTGGCGGACAAACCCGCCATCTCAGGGTGTTATAATGATCTTGTCGTCTGAACTTGAGAAATCTGTCCAAATCTGGGAGTCAGGGAGTAATGCGGGCCCGCTGGGTTGCTTTGCTTAGCTGTGACATGCATGTAGCGGATCTAGGTACTTATGTTAATGTTCGTTTGGACAAAATCTTTAATCTCTGAATGTTCTTTAGCGATTGCTTTGACATTTCGACACAACGTTGAATTCGAATATACACGTATGTTTATACATATACTTAGATGATGTCACACATGTGACAGTTAAAGCCATGTTTTTACAGCGCCATCTGTTGGACGTAAAAGCAAGATACGCTATACTTAGTTAATATTTTACGGCAGTGGGAGCGCCATCTGTTGAACGTAATTGAACGGGCATCAAACGCATCAGGACTAAGCCACAGCAACGCGTGGCGGGGTACGGCTTATTTGTTATAAGATCCTCGTCCAGAGCAGATCTCAGATGTTTCTTTTTATTCTTCTTCTTCTGTTTTCGGATGTTGGCTATCATATTGCCTATTACATCATTATTGGTCGCCGCTGGAAACATGCATGTGGTAGATTTCTTCAACATGTTATTCTTTGTCCTGGACCTCCTTCCTGCTATTTTGCCTTGAATTGTTATATGCATAATGTTGAATACTTCGGGATGGCTAATAACATGAGCGAAGTATTCGAGTTTGCGGATCTTTGGGGGTCCTATTTCACCGGGACACCACGATGGGGCCACCAGACGCGCTGCTATTGACAAAATGTATAGAGCTCTATGAAAGGTAGATATCTCAACTGGTGTCGCAACCAATTTGATGGCCAAACCAGCATCGACGCGTGCATAGAATATTACTGGTGGCTCCACCACGCTGGTTGCGAAACGACTGATATGTATAGCGCTGTATGGCGTCTCACTCACTTGTCCACCAGTTGCGCCACTACTTGCAATGATCGATAAGGTTTATTATCGAAATACAAAGTAAGCCATCTATTTGGGATACTTCCTCACAGGATTATTCCAATTGAAAAAGAAATGCTGGAAGTTGTGGATTTATTTGTTAACGAGTTACATGGTGACGAATTGCCTTTCGTAGGGCGATTGGCTACGAAATGATGAACCCGCCACTGTTTTTCCTCTTTTATTTAACTCTTTTACGCCGTAGGTTCACAATTAGTGCTAACTCTTCCATTTTCAAACTGTGATGATTCTGGCGTCTGCTCTGTTATCTCAGTTGGTAGCTCAAAGACATCACGATTGCACGACTGGTGGCTTCACTGTGGTGTCTCAGTGATATGGGGCCATTTTTGTCCTTGGTATTTCTACTTTCTTGCTCCAACGTTTTTAAAATCTGTTAAATTTACTCTTAAGAAAAGATCGCAGTGTCGTGCAACTTAGCATAGTGTTAGATCACACTACGCATTGTACAAGGCGCAGAGTGAGTAGGTTTTTGGATAAATGTTAAATTATTAGCGATTTTAATTTGAAAATGATTAATTTTCGCTAAGTTTTTTAGATGAAAATATCGATTGTTCTGTATGTTTTGAGATTATAATTACTATTGTATTAAACATTTTTTCTAAAATCTGGTCTTCAGCACCCTGTACGATACTGTTATCTAAAACTATGCGGAGCTTCATGACACTGCGTATTTTTATTCGAGAGTAATTTGCATGGGCATTTTGTATAAAGAAGTACCCCTTTATGGGTCCCTTAAGACATCTTCATTACCGACTCTAGTCAACCCAGCGTATACGTAGTATCCTCCGATAGACCCACATTAGGCGTTAGGCGTTAAGCTTTCCATGCAGCGCTACTGTAAGTGTCCAGCTGTCAAAGCTTACGACCGTAAGACTGCCCACGAGACGTTAGCACTAAATGGGAACAATGTACGCATGCTTGTGAGGGTGCTCACGGGGAATGTGGCCTGAATACATATGTTCAACCTCAAGCTCCGGGATACGAGAGTGTGCAGACACTGCCAAACGGCAGATGAAACTCCCTTGCACCTAGTGTGCACCTGCACTGATGCGCAAAATAAACACCCATCTGGGTAGATACTACCTTCGAGCCGAAGAGGTAAAACAATTCAGCGTCAAAAGCTTACTGCGGTTGTTAAATGACGCGAAGCTAGCGCAGAACTATATTAGCTGGCGATCACAATAGACCATAAATGGTCGCAGTGATACTTGGCTCAATAAACCTTGAAACAGCTCTAAATAAAAAAATAAAAAATATATAATAGTGTCCAGCTTCCCAGCCCACATAATATTGGGAATACGTAACATCTTAGAAGTCTGATCGTCAGGTATACGTTGATGTTTCTTCCGCAAAATACCTTTATAGCTGACGAATGATTTTCATTTTTGGCATTTCTGACGAATGACTCAATGTATTTCAACACCAACTTCAAAACTATTTTTTGAACAGTGCACTGAAGGCACGAAATAAAAAAAACCGAGTGTAAACATCCATTCTACTCTATCCAATGAAAATGTATGATAATCAGTGTCTCAACAGGGCTGCACCTCGGCTTTACCCAATCTATTATTTCATGTGAATCGCATGAGAGTGGTCGCAATCGAGACATCTCACCATCAAGCGCCTTAATGGCTCGCTTCAGCGTACCTACTCCCATTAACGTTCCGATGGAGATTAAGAGCAGTAAAAAGGTTAAGGAATGCGATTACGGTTCAATAGCAGTTCCTCTCAGGTGTATCTAGATGCTTGTTAAGCAGAGATTGATGTGTTAAATGGAGTCTCGGGGGAATCTTTTTAGTAGTCTGCTCTTTTGCCTCAACCCTAGATTCTTTATTATATCCGGCAGTTACACGATTCATAGGAGAATATGCCGGAATAGAAGTTACGAGTGGACATGCCCTTATGCCACACAAGCTGAATGGTAACCTAGAAATAGCCTAGTTAATTTATACATCCGACGTTGGAAAATGCCATGTAGTTCTAATTTTTTATGTGTTGTTTAGACCTGTGCCAATGGTAAGAGACCAACTTTGCAGCTTCGAAATACCTGTGCAAGCTGCGGCAATGCCTAAAAACCAATTAAATATTTCCACTTATTTCTGTTTTTGATCTATATCACATAAAGTATTCATCCTGTTTACTTATTTCTGTTTTTGATCTATATCTCAAAAAGTTATTGTTTTCTTTTTTATGTAGATGAAATGTGGTACAATTTAAGCCTAAACCGAACATTATATATTTAGATGTTCGACAATATTATTAATGTGCTATTCCTCAGATCACCAAGTTACTCCTCAAATCTCCAATAAAAAAAAATATTGTTTGTTGTGGAAACATTACCAATTTTCGAAGATCTATGTTTCGAAGAGCCGCATTTCAAATTATTCAACATGAAATATAAACCAATTTGACATTTATATTTTTTAAATTTATTATGAAAGGGAAACAAATTGATAAAGAAAGTTTTGTATGAATCCTATTTGAATGCGCTATCTAAAATGTAACCGCTTAGTAAAAGGCTTCAGGAGCTGCAATTCAGGATGACAAAGTAGACCCGCCGTGCATGACATTTTGCAAGGTCGAGGACTTTTTCGTGTACAAATTGACTGACCTAAAAGTTAACCGGACGCATAACCCCATGGGTGCAATATAAGAAGAGATAATTCCTTTTTTTTATGTATGTAGGGTCGTGGGCGACCCGGTGTTATGGTTTAGGGTAAAAAAACAAATATATTGAAATGTTAAACGTACTTATATGTAATCATTAAATTATGAGAAACATAAAGTCAATTAAGGTATTATTATATTGAGCGTTCATGATCCATCGATATGTTTTTTTTAATATTGAGTGCACTCACTTGATTTTGTAATCGCAGAAACAACACATCCTTTGATTTATGAAATACTAACCAACGCAATCAGCAGATTTTCTCAAACATACGTCTTCAAGTTTTTTTTTTAAATTTCAATTAAAATATAAAGTGTTATTCTACTCTATATCATTAAATTCTAACACTCTAAATTATAAATTTCTAAACGTTGGTAGGTACATCTGAGTGAGGAAACTACGAGATAATAGAAAATGTATGAACTCTTGCAGAGGATGGCTTACAGAATAAGAAAACAGGAACAGATTAGCAAACGAAATTTCATTTAAAATTAATCCTTTAGTATTAAACTGTCATAAAATTAGGGAAAAGTCACGAAAGCGCATAAAGAAGATTAGTAAGATTGGCTCTGGATAATATTGGATATTTTTACAATCTGTCTTATACACAAATAAATACTATGACCAAATATTGTTTGGTTATATGTTTTGTTTTGTTAATTATTATATATATGACATATTTTTAGGGATTTTGATTTTGACTTATATAGGTAATAAAAGTTGAAAAAAAGTTAAGCTATACTTCGGTCAATAGTTGCATTATATGTAATAGTTCTCCTTTAACACACACACATGTTACATGCAGACATACATATAAATACTTCACAGTAGGGTTGGTTGTAAAAAAATATCGTATGATAATAAATTCGCCATTGTGAAATTGCATAATAAAGAGTGAAAACAAACAACCCTTTATTTTATTTTAAGTTCGATTGAAATGCAACAGATAGTAGTTTTCTATTAAAATATCTTGTTTTTAATTTTCAGTTAAAGGACATAACTTAGGTACTTAAAAGACTTGATATCTACCAATTTATGATGTTGTTTTACCCGAGAAGCCTTCTGTTTTGATTACTCGCTTGTCCCTCATTTAGTACTCGTTTTCCGGTGACTGATGTAACGGTGGATTTACAACGTGCATTAGAGAGCTCAATGGCGAGCTCATTAATACACGTAGTACAGTGTATATCAAAGTAGACCGATCCAACGAGTCGGAGTCCGGTAACGAGCGGTGCTTTACCCGGTTTTTTACTCGACAGAGACGGGCCTGGAAGAGCATCATTTACGTTCCACTTCTTCTGCAATTTAGTATTTGCCGCTTCTCTATATTTTGTATTATTTTTGCTTAAGTATGGGGGTGAATTCGTCTGAACTGTAATAATTTTCGGTCGTACGTCGTCTAAGCGGTAATAATCTTCGTTTGATTTCTACATATTATAAAATGCAACGTCTGTCTGTCTGGGTGTTAATAACTCGAGAACAACTGGACTATTATCGATTGGCTTTTCCCTAGATGTATATTGTCTATTCCTATCAGTTATAGGCTATTACGAGATCAAACGAGTGGAATAGTTATCGATATATCATAGAAAATATAAGACAACTCAGAGAAAAAATGCCAGTTCTAAAATGTCAAAGTTGGATATCTCGGGAGCAAGACAATGATATACTTTTTTTTCTTGAATTGTATCTAGAAGTCAGTAATGGGGAATTCCCCATTCAATTGATTGTTATCTGTAACAATTATTTATGTTATTGGTTCTCGAGTTGTAAGGAAAAGAAGTTAGTTACATGGGGGCAAATATGAAGCAACTATTATACAACTGCTATTGCTAAATTTTCACTCAGAGATGTATAATCAATATGTACCTATTGGTGAACAGTAGTAATTAAGTAGATCCACAGATTAGTATACATTTAAAAATATATATGCTCGCTCAAGTTTTAAAAATTACCGACAACTTTACCGTTAAGGATTATGCTTTCAGGGATAATAGCGAAACATCCCCGCTTGTAAATTAATAAAGTTGTCAGTAACTCTTTCTTGTACATTACATACATACGACTTAAAATAGTGAAAATTTTGATTTGACAACAGCCGCTATTGATCATTACGTGATTCGCACGTTACTTTCCTCTTGCGTTAATACTGACCACAACTGCGCTATTCGTCCTCAGAAGGCTCTGTGCAGTCTATATACAAATTTGCTGCTCATCGTCACTTAAGGCACTGTATACCTAGATATATACATCTTATTTACGCAATGTACTTATACGGCGTGATAAGTACCTTGCCTTCACTATTTAAAAATATCGGAGGCTTAAAAATTCTGCCAGTTTTTAAAAAAGATGTTTCATACCCATATACTTTATGCTTGCTCTGCCTATTGGTCAGACCCTTCGCCATGCTAAGTAAACCAGGATGTACCTGCAGCAGGACTTGCGTGACTCAGGTCGAATTTGCTGCCACCTGATGGTGCTTAGGGTCAACCAGAAAGGTTGCATACCCAATTTGGTGAAGATAGATCCATCAGACTACGAGTAATAGCCCGTCCTACTTAATACTACGGATGGGCCAAAAAAAAAAGAATAGTTTTTCTCACTCACTCGCTTACGCCCCATACAAAATTAGGAAAAAAATATGTGCCGATACGAATGAAATGATAAAATCGAATGGAAATTTGAATGATGTTATATAATAGATTTATATTATACATATAGTGACGCAATGAAGCAGATTTTATGAAGAATGTATAATAATGAAGTTATTGCGTATACCTTGCAGCGTCATAAGTTTCATCTCAATAATCTATTACATTATAAACGAACATGTCAAAAATACCAGAGATTACTACTGGTATTTTTATACACTCATTTACAATAATTAAATGTATTGTCTTAATTAGATACCGGTTTTATAAGCCCCTAATTAAAATTGCTTTACGTTCTATTATTATTAATTGGGCGTAATTACTTAATGCATTTATTATTTGGCTGTGTTTGAAGTTATCTGAATATTTCAGTTAGAACCTTACGTAAACCAACCGTATTTTGGCGAGATTATTAAAATAATCTTAATTATTGTGTTTTGCCTGTTCGCTGCGACCTTGTACATTCTGTATATTTCCACGGTTTAGTGAGTAATACATGTTATTTTCAAATACGTCATCAGGTGGTCGGATAAATTCTTAGTTGGATACCGCTGCACTATATAGGTATACTGCACGCTTGAAGTGCTCTAGCGAGCATGACATATTCCCAACCAACCCCACGTTTGGTATTGAGAGAACTGGTTTTATGAATACAATTATTATTTGATTTTATTGCGCTGTAACACGTGCTATTTTAATGTGGAGTTCCGATGCAGAACTTCAAGGTTTTCGACTTGACTGTTAAACCATAATGAGGGTGAATATCTTTAGTATAAATAAAGCGAAGACGATTATTATTATTTCTATTATTATTTAGTATTATTTCGTTATAGACGAGCAGAAAATTGTTGGTATGCCCATATCGAAGTGTACTGTTTTAGTCTCTATTAATTTTCACTTAGGTGTATACATTTATTTTATCAGCAGTTTTTAAACTTATTGACACTGTCCGCATACACTGTCTTCTCTGAAAGGTTATTCCATCGGTCACCACGCGATTGCAGATGAAGTCGCCTTTAGTAAGTTTAAAATAGTGTCTACGAATATGAGTGTTTTGGATGTATGGATTCGTCTACATCAATACCGTTGCATAAATTATAGAGTATTTTGAAGCCAAGAAAATATTAAGATTTTTGTTCAGAGTATACAGGCCGTTCAGCAACACCCTTAGCCTAAAAATATTGTATTATGTAAACCTATGTTAGAAGCGTTTTAGAATTCGGCTCTACTAAATGGCCATCGATTTATGTATCTTCCGTCAACAAGGTTGAGATCGTCCAAAAGAGGTTATCTAAATCGGCGCGAGCACACACACATCAATACATACGAGGAGCGAGCGGATTACTTTAAGACCTTCCTCTGTGACATTCTGCATAGCATATTATATTGTCCAGCTTTACCAGTGCTGATATCATCGAGAGCTCCCCCCTCTCCTCAGAAGTAGGTACGCGAGTTTCTCGTATGTTTCATGTGCCAAGATCTAACACAAGCTAATTCAGTAACTCCCTTATGATACTGTTACCCAGCTCTTTTAATTATAGGTTCAACGATCTTGGCATTTTTTTCGCTGGGGAAGAAGTCTTTTCTTCATGCTGTGGTAGAAAAAACTTAAGAATACTAACTAAAGTTAACTAAACTAACGACAGGAACACTATGATCCATATGTTACCTATACCTATATCTTTATGTTACCTATATGTTATCTATATATTATATTATATATACCTCAATTATATGCATATTATCCCTTCTTCCTTCCTATGGTATAAATTTGAATATACACGTTTTCTTTCAAAAAAATCTATTTAATTAGGCGCTTTATAAATATATGGTAATTTAAAAGGTATAAATGATTATACTATTGTTATTTTACAATGTTTTTTTCATAATAGCATATTATGACTTTTCAACTAATAAATAAATAAATAACTATGTGTATCATATTACCATTTCACGCCAGACCCTAATATTGTCAGCTTTAAGAAGTGCAGTATTTCCTAGTACTCTAGTCTCTTTTAGTTCTCCACGTATCTTAGTAAGCTTTCACTGAACCTTCTCGAGCAGCTCTATATTCTTATTGAAATATTTATTCCAGATTTGGAATCTATATGCTAACAGAGGTCGCACTCAGTCTTGTATATTTGCTAAACTCAGGTTATATGTTAACACATGATTTTCTTATCAGGTATGTCAGTGAGTTTGCTTTTTTACAACTTGAGATATGTGTGGCTCCAATTTTAGGTCAAAGGATATTGTTATTATTTGTTATGTGGGACTGTTTCAAGGTTTGCTGACATCTTATATCACTGCGACCTTTTCTGGTCTATTATGACCGCCACCTTCTAATAAGCGATTTAGTTTGATTCGAGCTTAGCATGTTGTTCCAATGATTAAAGGGATTGTTCTAAACATAGATTTTTGATAATTAGGTTTGCCAGGCTTTTTGGCACGCCACAGCATGGTTAAGGATATTGTTACCCCCAGATCCCTTGGCTTCCATACGTGTGTCAAATGTGTTCAGTTCAGCCATACAGTTTTACAACACACCTCGGTATTGAGGCTGAGCAAAACCATATCTTGGTCCATACACCGATCCTGTCCAGATCTCTCTTACATTGAGCTTGATATATCAGGGGATTTGCGAAGAATTTGTTGTCATAGGCGGAACAACTGGAACACGATTCAAAAATCGGATGTATATCGGTGAGCTACAAAATAAATAAGTGGACCAAGGACTGAGCCATGTGGTATACCGCTGGTGACGTTCTTTTCATTTTACAGTTGGTCGCCATTGCGTACTCACATTTTGCTGCCTGCGGGAATGAACTCAATCCATTTCAAGAGTTGTCCCCGGATATCTAGATGCCTCAATTGTAGATGCAGTTTCAAAGGTCAATTATATATTTTACTTTTTTTAATGTTTAATTTAAAGCAATTCACAAATAATACAATTTAAAAATAAAAAACACGGCAAGAAATTAAATTTAATTACAGTATGATGTTTACTGTCCGATGTCGCCGAGCTAAGCAAAGCATTTGCTTGGGCGGCCATTCTATAAATAAATATTTCTTTCAAAAGAAAAATAAATAAGTTAAATAAATAAAGTCAATGGCAGTCAAAAATAATAAAAAATCGATAGATTTGCGCTGGTCGAAATCTCGAGTCCATTTATCCAAGTTTAGAAACAGAGTTGAGGCTGTGGATCATGTTCACGAATCCATGCTGTCTGTTGGAGATGATGTGATTTTGATGTTGGAAGGCTCGTAGTTCCGTTGCTATTTTTTACTCCATGCTTTCGCAGGCTATTCTTATCAAGCTAATTGGTATGTAGTTAGCTCTATTTAACTTGTCACCTTTTTGTAAAAGGCTTGACAGTCGCATGCTTCCATTTATCAGGTAGCTCTCCGCTCTCAAAAAAATGGGTCATTATTCTCGTCAGTGGCTTACATAATGAAGATGCACATTTCTTAGAAATACGGCTGGGATATCATCTGGACCGGCTGCGGAGACATCTCGTAAGGTTTGTAATGAGTTTTTCAAACTCTAAAGGAGGGAACTCTGCCAATTCAATCTATTTTTGGACTCTTGTAGTTTTGTCAACGCTAGGATGTGCTCCACTAGGTTTCGGTGGTAGATGTTGACATGATGTCTCCTATCCTTAGAAACGATCAGAATGAGACTGACGAGCAAAGAACGCATTACGAATTAACGCTTACACAAGGTGAGTTCACGCAAGCGACCTCGAATCCGTGACCAGGCTGGAGGATGGAGAAATCCGTCCAAATCTGGTAGTAAAGGAGAGAGGACCGCTCACTGGGTGGCATTTCTCAGTGCCTCGCTGTAAGGCCTCGGGTACTATACGAGCGTCGAGCGGTAGATCGGCAGGGCGGCAGGGCGATAGAGCGATGAGCTGTACCGGCCACGATGCAGAGCGATTGAGCGGTAACTTCTCAGTCGCCCTTATGCTATCGTCCCGTCAACTAGCGAAGCTCCTTGTTCTATCTGAAAATAGACATTTACGGAAACTAATACTATTTAAGATTAAGAGGAAATATGGCGTCCACTTTATTAACATGGCTAGAAGCATTTACGGGGAGTACCACATCAAATTATCTTACCTGAAAAATTTACTGCCTACCCAACTTCTTTCCACAGCTTCTTTATCACACTGGTTTTGTAGTCATTATGGATCACAATAAAGATTCATAAACAGATCCTACTTTGAACCTCGGATATTAATAGCTCAGTTTCAACATCCTTCAGTTTGCTTTTCTCTGACATGGCAGCAAAACATACAAGCGCTTGAAGACAACTGATGAAATAAATAAAAACGCTGCGCGGCAATCGAAAATATATGTCTTGGTGAGGTTGGAGGAGAGCAGCAAGCGGGGCCGATCTGACGCTCTTTACCTATCGTAGCCTGCAGACCCCCGATTCCACTAAACTCAATGTTGACATAAACGCGGGCGGCGCCGCTCTGCCGCCATTTGTGAATGGTTTCGTCCGCAAGTCTTTGCGTCTCATTCCGCGGGAGAAGGAATGATCAATATCGTTATGACCTCCTGTAGTGACGGGTTCGCCCGTTGCGTTGACACCTTCCAACTGTCTTAGAGAATCTACGTTTCCAGACTCCCCCAGTAATCCAATAGGTACAATACTGCTTCTGCAGAGTGCACAGCCCAGAGTTTGCCCGAGAGAATTATTTAATTCAATTCATCTCTTCGAGGAGGCACCCGGTTGGGGGTTGATCCATAAATTGACACAAAAACTAACGGGCCATACATTGTTAAAGTAGCACAAACGTCCGGGCAGAAAAGACGACCGGAGTCGTTACGCTGGCCGGGTGGGGCATGGACGGATGGCTCTTGTCCGCCCTCCCCCCTCCCCCCATCCACCATGTTGGAACACATAATTGTAATAAAATTCTTACGTCAGGTGTTCGTCGGATTTTACGATTCAGCAATGAAGCTGGCTTACGATGCTTCTGAGGCGGTATCGGTGTCCGTCCTGTATCCGTCATCGTCGTTGGCGAAGTTCCGCTCGGCCGCGGAGGCGGCTGCCGCGAATTCGAGCGGGCGGCGCGCGCAATAAATCCACAGCCGCTACGCTCAACATCTGCTTCTCACCACTCTACAACCACATTTAAAGCGAGTCCAGTGCTAAAAGTCTGGGCTCTTGCTTGACGTAGTGGCTGGGCTCTTGCTTGGTCGCATGGTCTTACATTGTGAGGTTCGGGGTTCGATTCCCGGCTGAGTCACTATTTTCCGTTGGAATAAAATTTAACGGAATTGCATTCCATTTCTATCGATCGAATGCAATAACAAGATATACACACACATGTTACACCCCCGCATACATAAAAACACCATATTGGTTGTAAAAGATTATCTTTCGATACATTTCACAATAAAGAATAAAAAAAACATTTGTCAAACACACAAACAAACAAACATTTGAGTAACAAACAAAAATATTTCAAGAGGATTATGCGTAAAGAGGATAAAACTAAGACAAATCGCAATACGCCAAAAGGTTCTGGCAGAGTATCTCTAATGCCTATACTAAGATAATACACACCAGCAGGCTAGCATACCACCTAACCGAGACAAAGAACTCATCCCAACGACTGTCGGTTGAAAATCAGCACAGTTAAAATAACGTCCTCTACGTGGCCACATCGTTTCCCTTTGAGCCAACTCTCTTTGAAATTTACCAAATCAAAAAAAAAAGCCAACCGTGGATTTCTTTTTCGTTATTTAATTCGGCAGCTATACCGTTTACGAATTGATTTAGAATTGTCAAATGAGTTGTGGCATTTTTGCTTAGTATTCTGAGAGGTTATTAGAGGTACACGGCCATAAGCCGTTTGGTTGTTTTTTTTTTGCTATTTGTCAGTTTTATCCTCATTACGCGTTATCCTATTGGAATGTTAATGACATACTCGTAATTATATATATGTATATTAATATTAATGATTTAAAATTCTATTGTTTCAGGTGAGTGAACTTCAAAACACACATCAGTTACTGTCATATGCATACATAGATATAAGGAGAAGGTATATATTTTTGTATTAGTGATAATGATAATAATCCAAGTATGTATAATAATATAAATGTGCATTAAATAGAAAACCGTGGCTCGGTTCACCTTTCCGTTGCGCGACGCAATGTAGAAATCGCCGATGCACTGTCCGTCCGGTTGAACCGAATTATTATTTACAAATGCTACTCCACGCCCAGAACTCTGCACTTTTGAATGCTGTGATACAATGGAACTATCTTTATTGTCGGTCCTTCATAATAATAAATTGAACTTCGCGATCACTATATAGGGTATACAGGGACTGTATAAAAGGAGTAGTGAATAAACTCTCTTTTGTGACTTTTTAAATTTAAAAATTCCCGACGTTCGTCAAAGAACTATTTAAATCAATTCAACCTAATAAACTTGCCAGTACCTACATTCGACAAACCTTCACACATAAAATAATTTACATATGTAATATACTATGCACCTAACAAACACACAAGCATCTGCAATAAACATATTTTTAAATCTAATTTATTTACTTATTTCAGATTTCAACACTTAACCGTAGATATATATAAAGATATATACACATTATATGTATATCTATAAATATCTCTACCTATACATTCACTATATGATGCATGTGCATTATTATATCTTTGTATCCATATACCATCGTCCAACTTCTCTTCCTACTAAATTTCAATTCTCCGCCTTTTTCAGCGACTTTCTGTTTATAAACTGAATACTTAATTTGAATTTGTAATGTTTGATTTTAATATGCTAATATTTCTTAAAACTGTTACTATGGCAGGAAACGATTATCGGCCGAATGTTTTTTTTTTTCTGTACGCGCTTGATTATTGTATACGCTGTATGTTTTCCGAAATGAATAATAAATATATAAATAAGGTAATAAATAAAAAGCAATC
>JAOPUG010000215.1:27960221-27970948 GCA_027564375.1 Micropterix facetella | reverse complement strand
CGCTAGAGGCTACAGAATTTTTATTATTTTATAATAAATATACTCTACTACTTTATGAGGGCCTGATACTTCGCTGGTCCTACAATGATGTAGGGACGAAATGGAAAGATCACAATGCTAATTCAATCAATACAATAATATATTGTTTAGAAAAACTTACAGAGATTTCAAAATTTTGCGATTCAACCTTCAGTAATTTTGACATTTTTATTTTCTATATTATCAGTTTTATTTTCAGTCATTATAGGAGTGGCACAATAGATCTCTTGTGGTTTACGTGCTCAGTTCAGGTAGTTCTTTTAAACTACCCGGAACATCTTAAATATATTATACATACATACAAGAAAACAATCATATGGGCCAAAGTTTGACAAACCTTTGGGTTTTCCCCTTGCCCCAGTTTCTATTTGTTGTAATTGTGCAAACAAGCAAATAACGCAAATAGCAAATACTCGTTTCCGCTCGCTTGTCGGTTTTTGGTCACACATCAAAGGACTTAAATAGGCCGAATATTCGCGTTGGCTGTCCACACGTGGTTCGCTCAGTAGCGTACGCGTCAATAACCTGTCTAGACGTGTCTCCGTGTTTCATACATCTTAATGGACTGGACAAACGAAATCATTTTGCGATTTTTAGATTTATATCAAACGAATCCTTGCATTTGGGATCCCAAAAATACGTTATATAAAAATAAAACCCGGATTAACGACGCCTGGATCGACAATCAAAATAACATGTAAATTCCACAGTGAAAGATCTAAAAATAAGTTTGATGTCCGCGTACAGAGGATACAGAACAAGAGTTAAGAAATCGAAACTTCATTGCGTTCAGTGGCAAATGGAAAGGCAAAATAGGCAAACATTCAAGTTATTCCAAGTTATTCGCTGTTGGAGTTCTTGTGTAGATGGCCGGTTTGTGTATGTTTATTTTTGCTCATATATTTGGCCAAAAACAGCGATACCGCTACACGAATATGCTACACCAAGTGAAGTGCCAGCATTATACAGACGGAGGCCGATTGCGCGGCACATGGTGTTTGTTTTCTTGAGCGTGAATAAAGCACCAGAAGGATGGCGGGCGAACGACAGCGTTTTATTTTTAATTGGATACATCCCATCACGGCGGTGTAGGTACGTCACGACAGGGATGCAACTTCGCGTCGCTGCCTAATCACATTAATTGTCAATCCGGGATGATGGTGGTTGACATTAGAAACCTGGAAGTCATGTTGCGGATTATCAAGTTGGTTTAGTACTTTTTTAAATTTTTTAAGTGAAAACGCCTGTAAATTCGGTTTGGATGCGATAACTCGGTGAGCAATCAACCGATACCAATCAGTTGACTAAACCCAGATAGCTAAGATTCTATCTGTTATTGCGAAGGCAGACGCAATCTCTGGGTGTAGCCTGAAAAATAGAGAGCCGGAAAATATACATATACCTTGCAGGCAGTCTATCCTACGAACGCTTGAAGCTAGGATGTCGTTGGGAGCGATTGACATGCTATACCTGACCAACGTTTAATAAATTTTCAAATTCGAAAGTCAAAATTTTACTAGAATATCGACATTGTATTTCTTCGACTAGAAGACTTGTATTTCTTCAGCTAAAATCCCACAAGAGAATTGACAAACGAGACGATATTCAAGTAAAACACTACGGCCCGGACACGGCTGAGCCCGCCCCGTATTTTTTGTACATGATACAATGTTGCAGTTAAGTAACATCATGCGGTTTGACCTCGATAAGTAGCTTGAGTATTCTTTGTATCTACTAAAGTGTTCATTCGATCAGATTGTATGTACGTAACCACCACAATGTAGTTTAGTTTCATTTATCGACTTCTCAGATATAATCAACGATACTCCCCGAGGTGTTAAATCTGCGGTTTAGGAGTGAAAGAGGAGATTATACACGTTTAAAGAATGCTCTCTGAGGAGAGTATTGTCATTTAAAGGATGCTAAACTGCTGTTTTTGATGCTAAAGATGCTAACAAGTATTTGATATATAAAAAACATATAACATTATATAAACTATAATATAACATATATGACAGCTATATAACCAAACATTATGTAAACTAAAATTAAAATACAAATAACTAAGAGATGTAAAAGAGAAGACGCTAATCTCCAAATAATACTTCACTCGTATTGTTTCTTGGGCCTAATCGGAACTACACATTCACTCATTCCATCAAACGTAAAATGCCTCTCATCCTCCATAATCGTACAAATCCAAATGACAAGTTCTGCAGTTTGATGATCCGTTCCACAAGAGCACCGTGGGTCTTTCATGAATCTTATTCGATAATTTTGCTTCAACAAGATATGTGGTATATGACAGCTTTTGCAGAACTGTTCGAACGTGGAATCTCCAGGCGCTTGGAGCAGTATTTCGTATTCAATGATCTGTTTGCAAACGAGAGCAATTCGCTTATCGTTCTGGTCAGACCACGGTGTCGGCGGCGCGCGCCCTCGTGCGCTCGCTGCTCAACGGCCTGGATTTTAGAAGGCGCGTCGCGACGTTCTTCCTCGATCTCCCACGTTCGATTCAGTCGACCGCTCCTTTATTTTAATCTTTTGAGATATTTCCTGGCGAACCGAATTCATACGATTTTCGCCGGCAACGGTCCCTCCAAATCAGACGCCGGCGTTACATCTATTAACTTTCCACGAGGTTCTGCCCTGGGTAACTTCTATTCCATGTTTATGTAAACGGCCTAGCTATTTATCTAAAGGTAGGTCAGCTCTTCAAGTACACCGACGACACCAGTGTCGTCGTTGATGCATCTTCCCAATCGGAAATGGAATTCTCTTTCCGGTGCTGCCCACGATCTTTGTGCTTGGTTTTCTGCAAGTGGACGGACACCTCGTTGATATCGACAAACGTATATTATACAATTTCGTCTCCGAAACGCTGCTAACGTCGATTTGAACGTGATATGTGATAGTCAATGACTAGCATTAATTTCGTCAGGTTTAGTCTCGTTTTCTGACTACGTTGGTATATTTACATTGATAAGCTGTGCGCCATGCTTTGAGTTATGACATTTCACGCCAACCAATCACCTCCGAAACCCTACGGCAATGATATTTTTCTTATGTCCACTCTCTTTTGTACGGAACGGCGATGTGGGCATGGGAGCTAGCTTACAAAAGCGAGCGGTTGGTTGTGTTGTGTGGCACACGTTCCTCCATCTAACAAAACAAGACAACGCTCTGCGTTCAGTGAGCCACGCGCTACCTCCAACGGTTTATATGTGATTTAGCGGTCTATTTTCAATAATATCTGCTCCAAATAAAGACGAAATATGTCTCCATACAAATTGAAATATATCAGCCGCACATTTTACTCATTTAATGAATTATTGAAAGAACACAGTGAATAATAGTCATCAACTTTCATCTATGTAGGTAAAAACATTTGTGTAAAAAAATTGTTGTCATACATTTATGTAAAAAAAATCGTACCTAAGGCATGTAATCTGAACAATTATGAAAATAAAAACTACAACTACAAGTGTTTTAGTAATATACCTAATGTTAATGAAATGTTGTGTTAACGCCACCATAATATGTAAAATTACATCAGTGAGAATATGCTCTCGCTTACATATTGTATGACTTCCTCCGGAAAATGTGCATTGCCGACTATGCGAATGTGAGACGAGTCAATGACCCCGTCTAAAATCGGCACGAACGTTAAGAGTAGGTACTGTTTGTCATCATTCTAGAATTCTGGTATAAGAAATTATACAGAAGGAATGTTTGTGTAATTAATTACGTTAAGATCTACATAGAGTTACAGGTGTTTCCAATAAGAACAAAATTTCATGTTAGAATAGAAACTTAATATCAGTATTTTGACACCGTGGGTCCAACAGATTTCTCTTGAACTAGCGTTTGCTAAATCTAGATTTTGTCTTATTTCTAATCACATGTCTACCTAACAACCACTCTGTGAGGGAAATTGTTTTGCCACGTATTCCATAAACACCGAGAGCTGTGTAGTGGTGGACGTCCCGGACGAAAACCACGATGAGTATCTGATAACTTTCTACTTACCTGTCTATATATTATGATGTAGATATGTGTGAATTTGGCCGGAGACTCAAACAATTTGGCCGGAGATGAAACAGGCGCCACTGATCTTCCACGTCATAATTCGCCCCTGTCATGTATGGGGATGACGCGGGTTATTTTCCATTTTGACAGATAGATCCCAGTATATAGAGATATTTAAGTTGAAAATGTGTCGTAAGGGTTCAACTAAAATAGATTGACATGCCCGTAATATGTATGAAGGAATACCATCCGGACCAACGAACCATTTAGGCTTTTACTTTTTGAAAGTACAAGCGACATCCGCGACACTGAGTTCGGGAACATCGACGCTGTCGTTCCAGCTATTTGCCAATATACCGGCCTCGACCTGAGACACATCCAAGGTCTATCTACATATACGGACAAAAACTATTCGGCGAAAGCTTTTGCCATATCGCCACCGCTGTAAGAAGTGTCTTCGTACGATATAGTCTGCTGCAAATCATGACTATTACGCTGATTTCGGATATAGGACAAGAAATGTATGCTGTCTCTCAATATTGACATTTGAATTATGTTGATATAGTTAATTTGCACTTCTTGATTTTTATTTTTAAGGTTGCTCTGAGGGAGCTGAACTGATTGTAATAAATTAGCTGATATTTCCATATGTAATATTGCTTTGATTTAAGATCTCGGATGATATCATATGTGAACCAGGTCGGATATGTGCATCTGCTCGTGCCGCCTTGTAGCCTTTTTAAGTGGAACACGTGTGTGTGTACAGACACTCGTAAATTAGAGCGTAAAAGCATTCGACACTCTCATTTATACTAGTCAGCTTGTATAATCCTGTCCCGACGATTTTATCTAATAATTCGTAAAACATGTCAAAGTTTCCTTTTCGATAGTCCCACTTACTACTGAAGTCATGTAGAGTACTGTCCCGTGGAGTTTGGAGTAAATATTGTGTGAATGAATTCTGATCTCCCCCAGTTTATGTTAGTATTATATCTAATGGTGGATACTCGTATATATTATCGCAGTGAACTAACTTCGTGGTAGCTTCCGTTCCGTTCACCTTATAACCGTTCTACAGCACTAAATCTAAAAGTCTACCATGTGGATTTTCGACTCCGTTGAACTGTTGCATGTGACATAGAGAGATGAAGTATTGGTAATGGTCATTTACCAATTGCGTGGCTGATGAACTTGACAAATAGCCGATAAGCGAATAATCCTATCAATATGCCACGTCTACAACAAACTGATGAATCAGAAATACTGCAGTTAATAGACCAATTGAAATATGGTCAATCGGCAGGCCTTTTACAATCCATCGTCATCCTGAGCTGCGTCTTGTACCATGGGTCTGCGGGTATAAAAGCGATTGGTCGGCTTGGCCGGTTCTGGTTGTCCCGGAGTCGAAATAATAGGATGATATTTCGAGATAGAAGTATCGTCGCTGCGTTGTCTGTGGTGTCGGACCGTCTTAAAGCCATCATCGGCCGCAGAGACTGCAGACGTCGCGGTCGCTATCGCGGCGGCTTAGAAGTTATGGTAGGCGAGACGATTGGCGCATACTAACAAACGTGATGGAAGTTCCGACTGAGTTGGCAGCGTGCGATGCGGCAAAAGTGGTAATTGCTGTTGCCGCGACGGTCTTCGTTACGGCCTCTATAGTGTTGACTGCCGTGACTATATTCACGGCGGTTGCTTTCGTCGCGTTTGCGGCCGCTGCCCGCGTTTGCTTAACAACGGGGGTGAGCACGGCAACGGCGGTTGCGGTGGAGCGGGGAACAGCGGCGGCTAAGGCGGGAGCTCTGCCTAGACGCGCCTGCCGGTGGGAGGGTTGCCGAAGTAATGGTTAATACATGTTGGGTCAACGCGTCGACTTTCGCGTTGAGCCGGGCTATGGTCTCCATTAGTTTCATGTCTTGAGTAAATAGTTCACTCACCGTTCTTTCCAGCTGACTCGCATCCTCCTCCGTTGCCCCCCCCCCCTTTTGGGTGGTTTGCCGAAGTTTAATGGTTAACACATATTGGGTTAACGCATCAACGTCCACGTTGAGCTCTGTTATTGTCTCTATTTGTTTCATGCCTTGTGCAAATGGTTCACTCACCATTCTTTTCAGTTCACTCGCATCCTCCGTATACACATAGTATAAAAAGAACAGTAAGCGAACTCACGGCTCTCAAGTCACGGCTGGGGTAGATTGCAAGGTAAGTGAGCAGAGGGGTACGTTACGCCAAACGCTCGTGTTTAGCCGTGATGCGAATGGGAGCTGGAAACTTCTCGCGCGCACTCGCTCGATTAGCCGCGTGGCTGCCATATGTCATGGCGCGCTTTTGGAATTTTTCGTTTAAAGGCACGGATGTCTAGTAATCGTATTATGATTTATGGTAGCCCTTAGACTCGTGACGTCGCACGCTTCGTTTTTAATGTTGTTCTAAGAGAAGCTACTGTATGTATACTGTGGTATAAATTTACGGTCTGCACCATTCTAATCACCACACATCTATGTAAAAAAAAAAACCGAAATTGCAACACATGACGCGTCCTTCCTTGGACGGCTCGCACACCACATATAGGCCAGATGTGAAAAGTGGGATAAATGTGAAATTCGCCACGTTTTGGTAGTTGTATCTACGGTCATCTGGGGGTTAACAACAACCTTGATAGTTTGGTGAATAATAATTTTATTTCGTCGAAAATAATTCAATTTAGTCCGCAGCCATCACCACCACCTCGCATAGTATTTACCTTATTCTTATATCGGCACCATCTCCTGCATAATGTAATATTCCTGGCCCGGCATCGCTTGCAATGCCAAATAAAACGGGACATTCGTCGCCGCATAATTCAACGCTGGAAAAATAAAGCGAAAAGTTGGCCAGGCGGCGACCAACTGGTTATCGTTCGCGTTATTTGCTGTCATATTCAGTTAGCAGAGTGCGGCTTCATGGACGGTTTATTTTTAGTGATGCAGCCGAGGGATGTGCGTCATCTGGTATGGCTTGATCCCGGCAGTCGGGCGAAACGATCGGATAATGTGATATTTTTTTAGGTTTTACTGACATTTTCATTGAAAACGTTTTCTTCTTTCAACTGTTTTCGCTCGCTCGATACTTTTTCCTTTTATCGAAATTTTTCAGAAATTCGGTTAGCGAATAAAAATTGTATAATAGAGGAGTCATTAGTTTTTTATCATTGGATAGTTTGTTATATCTCTTATTAGTTTCCGCACAATTCAATGTTTAAAATACTTTTGGGGAAGGGTTGGAGAGTTGTGAATTTTAAACTCCCCAGCAAAAGTTACACCTTATAAATTTGTTCGCAAAAAAAATCGAATTTTGCTTATACTGACAACCTTGTAAATCCGAATATTCAAAATAAAATACCAGGACAGACAAGCATAAAAACACAAACATTTCATCGAAAAATACAAAGAAACTACTTTCTCTCGGCAGTCCATTCCCCCTTTGAGACGTCTCAAAATGTCTCTAAAGGGGGAATGGATAATCCCAGTTTTTTAGAGAAGGAGAATATGCACAATAATCCTTGAAATAAAGGTCGAAGCACTGGTAATATATTTTTTAACAAGACGGGACATTGCACGACAATTTCAAGAGATCTGAAAACCGAAGAACAGTCACTGCAGATGTTAACGTTCCTACGTTAACATTTGCTTGTCCATTGTTTTAGAAAAAGTTCTTGAAAAGCGTCCTCGCAGCAAACTCCATCACGACAATGTATTCGCCCACTCCGCTTAGATGACGAAGGCGTTTTTGAAGACCTCAAACGTGACGCATCCCCCATACAATCTGAACCTTCAACCATGCGATTTCTTTTTATTTCCAAAAATTAAGAGGACGCTGTTGTCTAAATAAAGCGGAATGATATGCCAAGGGAAAAACCAGCGGGCCGCAATACTCCGAAGGCCTATTATTGCTTGCGCGAAGATATCTTTCTTACGGTAAGGGAAACGCCAGCGGGACGCAATATGCCAAAATACTATTATTGCTTGCGCAGAGATACGGTTCTTCTGAAATCTGTTTTGGTGTTTTGAAAGATTATAATGAAAAAAATAATAGAATGCAGAATATTGCATCATCACATTTTAATTATTTACTTGGTGCGTATTACCAATATATTTTCAAGTTGTTTGCCCCTATAGATTCCAAGAAAAATGCAAATTATAAAAAGACGATGACTTCAGCTTTTATTTATTTTTATTCAGAAAAAAAATCAAAATATTGAAGTTTTGCATCATATAAAATTATAAAGATTATAAAATTTACTACAAGACTCATATGTTTATTTTTGTTTAAATGCACGCATAAGTCACTTAAATTTGATCACGAAATGTCAGTTTTTCACTGTTTGAGAGAGGTAGTCCTTAAAAATAAAGTTCGAGATATACGGTTCACGGCGCCAGAACGAGATATACTTACGGTTCACGACAGAATGATAGCGTTGGAGACCTCTAAAGAAGACTGGGCCAACTGCTTTTCGCAACGGTTTCAAAGAATGAAAAAGTGTTTAAATTGTCAGGGGAGAATACTTTGAAAAACAGTGAATACAATATTAACATTATAAGTGTTTTACTTTATCAGACTCAACATATTTTCAGTATAGCCTAAGTATAAATAAATGAATAATTATTTAGGCATACCTTTTATTATTATTAAATTATTAATCTTTTATGCATATATTTACTTTAATTATCTTCTTTTTTTATATAACTTCGATATCTGCACAATCTTTCCTACCAACTACGAACACGGTAGTAATAGACTTCTGAGTAGCGCATCTCGACTAGTCAGTCGCCGTTCGCTAATTTAGGCTTTTGCATCGAGCGCGTTGAACTCTCTTGTCTATGTGTAGTCATGTCCGCGTGTATCTGTGTCTGCTATCTGCGCGACTGCGACGGGAATAGAGCTAAATTACGGCGTCCGCCATTTCCCTTCCGTCTGGTAATAGACAATAACAATTAACGGTTTTTACTGCGCCTCATGGCGGGCGGATTTAGATGCCTGCAATGCACATATGTCTATAGATTAAATTGCTCAAAACATAGATCAATGGGGGGAGAGCTATGCTGGGCGTAACACTGCGAGATCGCATTCGTAATGGCCGCACGAGATTCTTAACTTGCGGTATTTGTCGCCAAATCATGAGGTCACATGATAATGATAGAAAAGAGTGACGTCAACTTAGGGAGACTTCAACCCTGTGATATTCTGTTACTCTATCACCAGAGACTGATATTCTGTTAGTCGATCAGTCGATTACCTACTTATTACATTGTAAGGTAAGCCGAATGTCTCGGTCGTTACACACCAGAGACATACCACCGGCAGACCACGTCGATCAGTCGATTGCCTACTTATTATAATGTAAGGTAAGCCAAATGTCTCTGTAACGATCGTTACACAGATTGGACAGTAAATGTGAGGCTATGTACTGAAAGGGTGAAACTTTGTGAATTGTGAAAACTTTATTGCAATTGAAAAAATATAGCATAACCTTTCCCTATTTTCAACCTAAATTTGAAATTTATATTTCACAGAACATAAATCAAAAATTGTAACGACGTAACAACACTAACTCGTACCGGTTGTGACAATTACAATTTACTAACACTTTAGTTAGACTATGTTAATTCCACATATAATCAAGTTCTTGTCAATTAGACGCACAAACAGCGAACAGCAATGATAACAGCGGCGAACGGCTATGATAATAAGGGCGAACGGCGAAGATATCAACGGCCAAATGCGATAATAATTACATAGAATGGTGATGTTATGAGGGGCAAGTGGTGATGATAACATCCTTAAACAGTGATTGTAATATCCTTAAACGATGATAACAGCGACGAACGGCATTGACAACAAAAATGAAAGTCTGTGACAATAGTGGAGAGTAGCGATGACAACAACGGTGAATGGCGATAATAAAGACGCGACGCCACACAGTTCAGCACACAGCTGCTGGCGCGCGTCATCCATTTATTGATTTGTGCTAATATCTGAGTGTGCCCCCTTTCGAATTGCGGTTTGCGTTTTTTTCGTTAACTTTTGTTTTCTAGATGGCACCCAATAAATCTCTCCATTATATCTATTGGTTGAATTTAAGATAATGTCCCCGTGATGATAAGTCCGCTTTTGTATATTTTATGCAATAAAGAGAATTTTTGAATTGAATTGAATTGTTGACAACCAGTTGTCAACCATTGGTCGTCTTCCGTTCCACTATAATTGATCAGCCATTTTCCTTTCCGAAGAATTAATATACCTGCTCGCTCCAATTAGCATAATTAACATTTAAGTACTCGCCCTAAAGTAACTCGATATTGAAACAACGTGTGCATCCATAGATATGTATTTCCTGTAAAGCAATGATTTAAATGAAGAAATATCTCAGCCTAGTAAATACACATCTATACAATAGCTGGCGGGTACTAAAAGTACTTAAAATATAAAAAATATTCTTGCAACTAAATTTAACTATATTAAAATCTGTTTTTTACAGGTCAATATTCACATGTTTTCTATTTGAAGATAAAGGACAATGCCTCTCACGCTAGTATACAGTATACATACACCCAAATTGGCGATTTGTTGAGAAAATATTGGCAAGCAAGATATCCGGCGATTCTAGGAATACCGACGAT
>JAOPUG010000215.1:27935983-27958961 GCA_027564375.1 Micropterix facetella | reverse complement strand
GCTTCGTGTCCTGTTTAAATAGAACAATGCGTCATATTTCACAATGAAACGGCTACTGAATTGGGGAATGAACTCTAGATGATGTCGATTGTCTATTCTTATTCGATCTTGGAAGAGCGTCTGCGAACATAATTTAACTAGAAAATAAGCCCGTTCATAACGGGCTGATTACTATGAACGGAGCTGTATTTTGATTTAAGTTTATTGGCTGATCCTAAACAGGATAAAGAACTCTTTTTGAAGTAAATTGAGCGAAAAATGAATCGCTCGGTACTAAAATCGCCGGTGATCGTACAACCAATCAATCACCAATGTCTGTTTCTAAATACAATCGCATCGCACCCATGTATATGAATTTTTGGGACCCATTGGAAGTAAAAATGAGTATTCGAGGGACGATGCCTTCGTCCGGGCTTGTTGTGTGCTTGTCAGCAAGGCGCGGGGCGGCTGGTAACTGACTGTGGCTGCCTGCTCCCTCGCTGTGCTGTCTAGCTCATTACAACAGTTAGTCGCGCCCATTGCTTGACCGAACGTTGTCAGTTGTTATTTTTTATTTGTTGCTCTGAAATGCTTCATACGTTTTAATCGCTTAATGTATAAGTCGGCAACGTTAATATAGTCTGCAGCGGAGTGGCGCAGCCGCGTATCTATGTATCTTTCATACATCTACATACGTCATTAAGCTAGAAAGGGAACACTTACCAACCGAAAAGTTTAGAGAATATCGCCGAACGTTGCCGACTGTAAATGTGGGTCGGCGCAGCGAATGATTTCATACGTTTTAAACGCTAACATTGTCAACTGACAATGTTAATAATTCGGACGCAGCATATAAAACCAAATATATGTATCTCTTTCGAGCATCCCACGCACGTCGTTATATTAGAAAAACAACTACACAAAATTAGTTAATAATGGCAATTAATATTAATGATTTTAAATTATTACCGTCGTTCTAATAGCCTGCATTTAATTCCTTTGTTTTTTACTGTACGTCTAAGGATAATCGAATTTGCTCTGCTAAACAAAACATTTATTGTTTAGGATTATATTTCCTACTGCTTCAGCAAAATAGTAGAATATTTTCAGCAACTTTCGTATTTTGGCGGAGTGGCGCTTATATCTGCTACCTAAATAAAATATACAGTAAAACTTTGCAGACATCTACTCTGGAACGTGACTCAAAATAACAGACATTGGAATTGATGGTGTTCGGTTCTGTAGTTCGCAAGAGGCCCGCTTTGCATTTGTCATTGTTTATTTCAATATTTTAGCCTGTGTGATACTATTTGTCTAGACACAATCTATTGGTTAATATTTTCAACCTTATAGTTCTTAACAGTTAACTGACTTGAACATTCGGGGTATTGAAAAATAAATAATGCCAATAAACTGTATACATTGTAATGCTAGTTGCGTTTTCCAAATCAAATAAAGCTAAAACGCAATCCCAACACGTTCCAAATGTTTGAAGCCATTTTCCCTTTGCAATTTTACTTAGGTATGTCAATTAGCGACGCGCATACGATTAATCGTACCGGTGAACAACTGTGCATATATCCGCAAATCGTGCTGTCAAACACCAATTGCCACTTATATAATAAAAAAATCAATAATTTAGAATTACATCTCGTAATTTATCAAATATAAGACGAATATCAAGAAGAGTCATTTTATCATTAGTTATTGTCAAAAATAAAGGGAATCATAAATACGATCATCCCTCGGGATTTAAAATTAAACAACAAATAGTACAAGAATATCTGGTCTACGGAGGGAGTTAAAATTAATTCTCGTATTTTTAGAAAAGAGCGGCATATTTTTAATTCCCTAAATAAAATACAACCGGAAACCAAAATTGAATTAGGCGGGAATAAAGAAAGTTCGAGCAAGATGCCTACCGGCGATTAGCGAACTGTGGTCATTTTCAAATTCGAAATTCGAAGAAGCAACATCGAATTGTACAAGTGTAATCTCGGTGTGTTCTGTGTATTAATTTGAGAACCAGATGGCGGTAAGTGAGTAGTTCGGTGGTTTTTTACGGACGGAGGATTAAATGTTTATTCCGTATGTGATAGAAGTTGGATAGTTGGTAGGACGGGTCGATGCCCCGGGAAGTAACAGACCTCTCAGATCCCCGTTCCGATATTAATCCTCCTGTGTCTTCTACATGGATTACTTCGGAGTATACCTCGGCATTACCTTCCTGGACTTCCCCTCTTCGGATCGTCGAATTCGCCGAGATAATTCTCCACACAATCCCCTTTATGACTGGGCATCGCCTAGGAGTTCCTGTCGGGATCGCCGTTCCGCATCTCCGTTGAGGGCCCTCCGATCTTCGTACATCCACCGCATACGACATACGGTCGTGGCGACAGCAGCGGACGTTCTCATTCCCGGCTAGCTCGTCATTTCCACGGAACTCGGAGCGAAGAAGAGGCGTGAAGCAGCGGCGGACTTACCTCTCCCCTTAAATTCCGTCCAGGTCACTTACCATCCCGTTTTATCGCTTTTTTTTATTAAATAACTGTTTAATATCTAGATAGCCGGCCTTGGATTAAGGTTCTGTATTTTGCTCTCCGTTTTTTATGTTATTTCAATTTCTACGCAATTTTCAAATAAAATATTCTACCTGCACTTTGTTTTCAAATACATTCTCTTCTATTGTCGTACCTTATCACTCGTACGGAATGTAGCGATAAACATACGCAATTAAATAATCTTACTCTCTTCCGATAGTTTTAATACCTTTTTTTATAATTTTTACAACGTTCGATACTGACGCGGTAACTTTCAATCCGTGCAGGCAATAATCAAACATTACAACATATACAGTTTTTTTTGCTCAGGATTCATAATAACGACGTTATTCCTTTTTGAAAGTGATAGTGGTCTTTCGTCAATCTCACTTATCTCAAAAAGCTTTATAGTTTTTCCCATGCAAGTTCCACGATAGCGTCGCAAGATGGTGGCGACGCAGCGTGTCGTCGCGGGATAAAATGTTAGAATTGGCAGTTTGTCCGGCCTAACAGCGATAACGTCTCGGTCCGCTGGGCGCCAGTCGCCCGCCGGAGCGTGCCTCTTTTTACTGAACACTTTCCTAGCGCCAGCTGCCACTTGAAATCTGCATTATTCGACCGTGGGTACGAACACATAGCGCGCTTGTAATTATTAAGCAGATACGCCAGCGCGTTGCCAGCGCTCCCAATGCTACGATTTTACCCATTGAGAAAATCTCGAGTTCCTGAAACGAATCATCATAGGCGACTATAATTCGATGCAAAGTTGAATTTCTAGATTGATTTGTTTGTAGTCTGAGTACACTGAATACTCTCCGATAGATTTCGGTGCGATGGGACATTTAATGCGATTCTGCGCTGTGATAAGAAAATATATTGTGGAATAACGTCATATCTGCCACCCTGCATCGCTGCTGAAGCTTCAGCATTTCTAACCTTATCAGGCCGTCAGAATAGGAGGTATATTCGGCGAAGGTTCGATGACACAAGATTACAAAGTATACGGTCAATGTGTACATTGTACTGCGGGGATCATTTCGAAGAGGTGCAGTCCACTACATTTCGAAGGCTTTATAAAGAGCGAAGTGCAAATTGATATCGCCAAATGATTTGCATGCTCTCAACGCGAAACCGAGAGCTCTGTAGACTGTAAGCCTTTTCCACTATATGTTCAATATTTGTATCCAATATTAATTTGTTATCCAGCATTATTTCCAAATTCACACTACACTCTTCTCCTCTATAACCTCTCAGCTTATCCTGCAGTCAACGTCATAAGTTGATCTGTTACGAGTAAAGGATACCTTGCTGCATTTCAAAGCATTTAAAGTTAAGTTATTAGGAGAATAATATTCGGGCAGACGTGCGTGGTCCTCCTGTAAACGATCACACTGTGATACGTAGGCGATACTAAAAGTTTCTGGATTCTGATAAAGTAAAACACTTATAATGTTTATATTGTATTTACTGTTTTTTTAAAGTATTCCTGATAATTTATACACACTTTTTTATTATCTGAAACAATTGAGTAAAGCAGTTGGCCCAGTAATCTTTAGAGTTCTCCTCAATGGCTTCTCGGAACGATATCACTGCCGCTTCTTTGCTTGTGCGTGAACCGTATACCTCGACGTGTATCTTTAATTTTTAGAAACAAAAAGAAAATGCAGGGTGCAAAGGTCCAGACTGTATAGAGGATGCGGCATCAGTTCCACGTTAGCGGAGTGGGGCGAATACATTGTCGTGATGGAGGACTGCACTGCTGCAAGGACGCTTTTCTCGAACTTTTTCTAAAACACTGGGCAAGCAAACTCGTTTCTTTTGGTTTTCAATTGAAAATGTCCGATAATGTCCTGTCTTGCTAAAATATCGAAGCAACCATTATTTTACAGTGCTTAGACCTTTCTTGACTACGGCAAATCCTCCAAAGGAAAGATCCGCTTAGCCGATTGACTCTTTCTTTCGGGTTCGCAACAGTACACCCAGCTTTCGTCTCCTGTTACGGTATCATATACTGCTAATGATTGCCCTCCGTCGTATTTTTTTTAAGCATTTGCTGAGATGTATTTTTTATCTGGTTGAATTAGTTGTCGTACAGCATCAACTTTAGTTTCCGTTACCGCTGTCGCCGGCCGGCCTTCGCGTGAATCGTCTTGGAGATGAATACGTCCACATATGAATTATTATACCAAAAGTACACAGAGCTCCATCACCAAATGCTAATTAAAGTCTTTGGCAACTATCTTGTTGAATAAACCACAACAAAAATCGTAGAAAATCATTCACTGAAAAGTTTCTTGCTTAAATCCAATGTTAAGTAAATAGGTACGCAATTTTCAAAATGGCGCCACAATGAAAAAACAAATGACACGTAAAATATAAAATGTATTCTACAGTCAAAGTGTTCAATTTTCAAATCTAGGAATTACTTTTTAAATATTTTTAACGCAAGTCGCCAGTTCCATAAACTTTCATTATGGCCCACATATCATATACCCAATAAATGTATCCACGGGAACATAGCTAAACAGAATATTGATTCAGGTAGCGCCCTGGAAACAATCATGAAGCTATTTATTTTATGAAAAATCATAGAATGGAATGAATTAACATATCGGGATCCTTATTTAACTGAATTTCAGCTGCAACTTATAACACTCTTCAGAACGATTAAATAGTTTTATTGAAATTCTTTTTAGTGATTTTCACAGGGCATCACAATATGCATAGTGTTGTCGCTATGAGCCGCTACTGCGTAGGTACCAATTTCTTCAGTTGATACCTAATAGTCCCTGAAGCTCAGGTTACACTGAGTACAAATCATTATTAGTTTAGAAATTGAAAAGGCTCTATGTCTAGAAATTCACACATGCGAATTATTGAATTTTTCAACATAACTGTACTGTTTTGATACACTATCCATTAATAAAATTAAATCGCAGTTATGAATTAATGCAAGCTGCAAATATAATTTGGGGTATATTGCTTTTTTAAATGGTGAGTGTGTGAAGTTGGCATGTTATTAGCTGCATCGGTTATGAAATTATCCATACTTCGAACGCAATCAATTGGCGTCGATGCATTTAAAATGTATAAGACAAGCTAAGGCACGATAAAAATAATGTACCTACTACTACTATATATTCCATTGAATAATAGCTGGTAAGCTACCTTCGAAGATAAATCTTTAAAGCAGAAAATATCGCTCAGCTCTCCTATTCATATCTCTACGCCCGAAGAGACCACTGTATGAACATTATAATTATTCAACGTTCGCAATAATTATCTGTCAAATGGCTTTAATTAGATAAGACTATGGTTCCAGCGTCTTATTTATCGCCCCTGCTTAGCCGCGGGTCTATGTGTCGTCGTCTGGGTCGATGTTTCTTAATTGCTTCAATTACGAAAGCGTCTCGTAGCGATCTGGATAAATTGTTATCATTTCGTTATTTACTTAGATTATAGACGCGTTATTAAACAGATGGTTATGGTACATTTTATTGTTTTTTTGTTATTTTCCGCGAATATGATTCATTCAATTGTTGGACTGGACACTAAAATATACATATTTTTTTTATTTTATGTTTGTTTATTAATTATATATTTATTCATTTTTCTAAATAATTCGCCCTTTATTGTTTTTCACATGGCGCTCCAGTATATTGCTCAATATGTTTAGTACGAATATCGGCCGGTAGATGTCTATCGCGTGTCTCGCTTTGAAAATCGGTGTTACGTCAGTCCTATTGGTGATCTGGTAAAGTGTAGTTGCCTGTACTGATATTAATAGTGTACATGATACGGTGAACTATTTCATGTTGCACCTGCTGTGATCTTGCAGAGATCCGACAAACTCACAAGCAGAATCTCTCTTAACTTGTTTGTCTCTCTAATCACAGTTTGTGATTCACTTTCTGTTATTTTTGATAGTTTATATTTATTTGTAGGTGTCCGTATGTAGGTAGGCTTCGTTAAGTTTCTTCTTACTTGTCTTTGCATCTTTTCTACTTTTTTGCTTGGTTTTTTCCCATGTCATCAAAGTATATGTTTGCTAATTTTTATGTCGTGTTCGTTTTCGAGGGTATGTCGGTCCATTTTTATTTCATGAATTTTGTCCTGTTTTTGTCCAATGTTATTCATGTATTTAACCGCTATCCAAACGATCCTAGGGTTTTAGGTGTCAACTTCAATTTTTTCCGTATAGTATTTTTCATTAGTATGTTTGATTATATTCGAACAAATACTTCTGTATATTTCTAGTAATAAAATGGTAATCGTTCGTTTTCTGGAAAAACGTTTGTCTAGCTGTGTACTCTGTATCAGAACTGTATTATACTATATTTTATTACTCCGACGATTATCCATGCTTTTAGTATTTTATACAATACATTGATTTATGCTACAGAATGACAGGAACCAAATGGAAAAACCTTGTGCTTGTTCGCTTCTGTCACCCATCGGGGACTAGCTGTTCTAGGGTGGACAGGGCTCTAATACTTTAATCATTTAAAATTAGCCCTTAAATATGAATCTCAAAGAAAAGAAGAAAAACACAAATCAAAATACACAAAAAAGACAGGAATCATTATAAAATTCAATTATATAAATCGTTATAAAATATCAAAAAGTCATTAATATGAAATATATGGTAAGTATGTAAAATTTAGTATAATAGTATTATTCAAAATAAAAGCAGTGCACTGTGAAAACAGTATATTGTATAGTAACAAATATTTAGGAATTTTTGATAATCAAGTTTAATTTTAAATTATGATCAACACGTAAATTTAATAACATATATAATTTGTGCCTCTAAGTTTTATTAGGTTATAATTTCTAACATTTGATGTATGGTTAGCATGATTTAATAACCATTTATTTATTTTATTTTTAAATTCATATCACATTTATTTTTATGTCCATAATTGATCAAGTTGTAAAATCTAGGCTTAATAAAAGAGTAATATCTTTGTCCAAATGATGTTTTCATCCCGGGCATTACTAAGTTATTTTTTAAATCTTGTCTCGTTGGTCTTCGGTTCTGTAGTAGTGTTCTGAACTTTGAAGTATTATCCAAATAGCCCTACATTCAAAGACTTTACCTTCCACAAAAAGTTCATTTGTGGGATGGCGATATGGTCTGTGGAGGATACTTTTGAATATCATGGTATGCGCAACTCGCAGTGTTTTAATAAATAACCAATGAATTTAGTTTGAAAACGTTCGTTTGTACGATCGCGCGACACCGCGACGTCGACGGAGACCTACGCTTCGCCGTGTAGTGACAATAATTTGGGTAGTCGAATTAACGAATATTTTCTCTTTCTTATTTCAGGTAAACATTGTTTGACCACTACAGCTAGAATGCGCGCCATTTCGATAGTATTGGTATGGTATTCTTTAATTATTATCAAAATATCAGAGCCGGTGGTGTTAAGAGATTGTTCTATTGTACCAGTACGAAGAGAATTTTATCGTGAGATCGTAATGTGTATATAAAAAAGGCCCTCGTGCACTTCATGCACGTTTTAGATTATTTAACAGCCATTGCAGTACTTGTTCGGCGGTCCGATATGTGAATTGACATGGTGATCGCATTTTTTAAATGTAAATGCTAGTAATCATTTTAAAAATCAACTCAACAAAGTTTCTTGGCTTGAAGTCTAAACCACTGTGGCACTTCCGAGAAGCGATCGCATTGAACCGCATAATAAAGAGGCGTTGTGGACGTGTCTATGCATAATGGTCGATAGCAAAGTTAAACGCAGACTCATTTTTATCCGTCCTTTAAGAAAGTTTGCTTTCCGCTCGGTCGACTCCTGCCGTGTATCACAGCTGATCGGTGCGTTGGCCTCTACTAAGATTGCGATCATTGAGCGACAAAATGTCGATAGATTATACACAAACACCTACCATATTGCCATTGCTGGCTCCAATGAGTATAAAAAAGTGAAAAAGCTCAATGGCATCTAAAAAATGTAGATTTGGAATTCCTTTTCTTGTTTTATGGGATTGTCGTCTCCGTATAATTTCATATTTAATTTGTTCGAAAATGTCGTCCTTGGCAACGCTGTCACGTCCAGAAGATGATACCGAATTAAATCTACCGTTACACAATGCCGAATCAACGCTTGTATAAGTAGTGTTTAAATTATTGACAAAACTATGAAGAACAAGTAATATTTTCTCTAACTCTAATTTCTCTAAAAGCCATTTTATCACCTGTAGGTACATCATGTTATATGTTGTAAGTAGTGTGCATAACTGCATTGACAACATTCAGCGCTTTATAGAAAAGGCATACATATATATATATATTACCACCACTACTCAAAAATCATCACTAAAATGTACTCGCTAAAATACAAACGTCAATAAAAATAATTAGGATCAAAAAGTAAATAAATCTATATTAACAAAAATATTAAAAATCTAGCCAAACAGTCTACTATGTATATTTTATTAATTCATCGATTGAATAAAACATCAATTGAAAATCTTTCCAATGCTTCCTTGAATACATTATTTTGTTTATGTAGGTACATACGAAAACGTTGGTTTTTGTCTTTTTCATTATAAAAATCTACTAATAGTTTGTATACATAGAGGGCTGTAATAGTATGTTTTGAGACGATTAAAAGTAGATCTTCAGGTTTCATCCGTTTACCTTTGCTATAATTCGTAACACTTCTTTCTGTAGTATAAATAAAAGTTCCTTGTGGCGGGCATAGCAATTACCACAGATTTTAATTCTTACGGATACGGATTCAAAGTAAGAAATATTTTAATGCTTTATGCATTTGTAGGTATACCTGTGTTTTTGACATATATCATTCGCTGCAGGTCTTTTGCAACATTTTCAGCGATTCGGCACACGAAATTTCATTTGAAACACAAAACATGGAACTCGTTGTTCAACTATTTTTTCAGCACTCAAACGTGTAAACAACAAAAACAGCAGCTGTAAACACACTGCGCTACAGATTGTGCTCAAATTTCACACAATAGTTCAGTGCAGTTCTACCGTTTGCGCGCATCTGAAAAATTATACATTCCGATGTTATTTTTACAGAGAGCAGTATTTAAACAAAAAGGCCCTATATTTAACAAAACTATTCCTTAAAAACCACGAGATACTTGTATCTTCCAAATCAATGCACGTCACTGAAACACTAATATAATTAACCAGGAAAAAATATTTTGAATTTCTGATGGATATTACAAGAGCAAATCAGAAAGCGTTTCTTTCATGTTTTTTCGAGCGCGATCGTGACGGAGACTACATGAGCATGGGGTGTGTTATTGGGCTTTAACCCTATCACCACCGCATTTATATGCATCCACATTATAGATGTGATTGATGCCTTTGATAGCACACGCGACTTCATCTATCCGTATACATAATAATTTATTATGGCGACGACTGTATCAGATGGCACCGAAATGGGAGCCCCTCGCCGGTATTATTGTATATTCTTGGCCCTCGCCTTGCCTCGGTCCAAATTTGACGGCTCATTGAATCTGCAAGCGATCAATCGAGCTGATTGGTCCAAATGTTTGTTTTTATACTTTCGCGTAGAGGCCATGGTTTGGAAATTGCAATATTCTCTGCTAAGAGACGGGGGACGGGGACATAACGAGCGATAGTAAAGCGCGATATAACGCCGCGTCCTGGGCGCGGCGCCCCAAAAGTTAGCCAAAATTCGATTTCATTTAATGGATTTTAGCTCATTGGTAATAGTTTAATGATCGCATCGAGCAGCTGGGTAGATAGGGCGTCCTTCGCTTGCGTTTTTTGCAAGCACTTGCGCATTCAGTAACCTAAATAGCGGAAATTAGGCGTTTTTTTTTAAATCGTCATATTAGAAACTTCGTCAAGTCATAGTAATGAAGAACAAGAAGTTTTGCCACCTTATGATGGTATGTATCATCATCATGCTACAAACTGATTGATAGAGATAAGTAAGACTTTTTTCTTAATATTTGTCATCATTATTTTTAAATAAAGTTATATGAAAGAGGTATTACGAGGTAAATGTGTAAGTTTTATTAGATCGGTTTGACTTTTCAGTACTCGAATTTACGAAAAAAATAGTACGTTTGATCAACTCAACGAAGAAAATGCCAAACTACTAGAAGCTCTAGCATTTATATCGAATCAATATGGCGTGGAAGTGGAAATAGTAAACGAGTAAACAGAAATACGATGACTTTACATTAAGTAATCGAGGCTTACTTGATAAATAGAGCAGCTGGAGGAAAAATTGATATCGACCAATTGTCCCTAAGAAACAACTTGGAGTTTTGGATTGTACCTGAATCCCAGATTGAAAATCTCTTTGAAGTTATACCAGAAAGTTGGCTCGACAGCAGGTTGCTCCATACCGAGAGGATTCGGGCAACGGAAATGTTAATCTCGTTTCTTCAGTGGTTTTCACAAGAAAAAAGACAATAATCACCAAACTTCCTTCAACTATGCCCTGCGATACATTATATGCATGAAAGCAGTACAGAACTATAGGCAGCGAAAAATAAAGACGGGTAGGGAAACTTGAAAACTATTGAATTATTTGAGAAAACACCAATTTGGTTATCGGAGCACTTAACGATCCACGTGAAATCCTGTACGCTGAAGGTAAAAAGTTCGCATGAGAGAATAATTTAAAAATTCTTGATATTTTTAACAGCCAAATGCTAAATAAACTACTTTGATGGTTAGTAACATGTTCCCAAGAGCTAATAGTCTATATGTATTATAATAGTAATAATATCTGCATTATAATAATATCGAATATCTTTCGACTATGAATAAGATCAAACATTTAATCTATGCGGTGGACAACGGCGGTTGCAACATCGCCGAAACGTCGGGTGTTACAAACTTCACGGGTTAAATTCTTTTTATCTTATACACAATGTCAAACAACTGTGGTAGTCTTTGAATTGATATATTTTAATTACTTTTTATGAAGATTTATATTTTATTTAAAAATTAATTAAGTACGGTTTAATTTGATTGTGGTCCTCGATTTTTATATATTATGTTTCGATGTTATAATTTGGAAGTTATTTAATATACGATAATAATAATTACTAACAAGGACTTTGATACAGTTAGTTTGGTCTTAAATATTAGTGGTTTCGACACAAGGTGCAAATGATGTGATATTTGTAACTTTGTGATATTTTCAAATAAATAAATAATTAAAATAAATAAAAACGCATATCGAATTAACATCAGTGCGCGTCTGAAACCAGCTGTAAATTAGGTAAGGATGGCTTCTTCACTGCCATATTATAATTTATTTTTCTAAATTTAAAAAAAATCGTACGCGTTGCTGCTGCTGCAAAGGGTGCGGACTGCGACAGCCGACAAAACGTGGTCAGCTGAAAATAACAAATGCGTCGAGACAAGTCTGTAGGGTCGTACCTACTGCCGCGCTGTACTCCATCGCATCTCCATCGATGGTCATTTGCATTTGCAGCCACGCCGGCACGCGCTTCTGCTCCCCATTTCGCCACTTCTCTCCCCATGTCTCTCTGACTAGGCGTTCGCCTCGCAGCTCATGAATAATAATGTCTGCTTCGAGGGCGGCGAGCGCCGTAATGACGTGTCGCATTGCTGTTAATGCGAACAACTACGCTACTGGGGGAGCCGCAGTGGTTAACGCAAAAAAAATCAGAAAAATATCATGAAACAAGTGCCGTAAATTCACACAACTATGTTCCAAACACTCACGTGACGAAAAGCCAATTATATTTTATTTGAGCGACATCTTATATTTTCCTTCATTGCTACAATAAATTCATTCATCTCTTGAATAATGCAAGTCACCTTTGGATCAAAACGCGACTTTAATCTTTCCTAACGAATATTTCGGTTTTCCTTCTGATGTGGGTAGTATAAATATAGCGATTTTACAAATATAGAGTCATTTATCCCTAGACCTCCCAGGGCACATTGTGGAGTGTCAATTTTGCAATATTGTCGTCTTCCTAACAACGACGATAGGAAGAACTGAAACTCTCGCACGATATTTATGATAAACATACGAAGCTGACCAAAATGGAGGAGACCTTTAGAAAACCTCGATATCTCTCTGTTCAATATATTACTCATGTTTTTCTTTCGCTTCATTTGTTTGCAAGTCATCTTTTATTACCTCTATTTATCATACATAATTTATTAATTGATTAGATGGGACAGTTAAATCGTTGGTAAAGTAGGTTAGTTTGGATTATAAAAAAAGTTGAATCGAACGGTTCAATAGCGTAAACATGCATTAACCGAATAAGGTAATTATCCAATTAGGAAAATAGAACACTCGCAGAAACCTGTCGTGGAAGCTTCCACTTAGGTGCCCCGGTAAATCTGGAGAGTGAATGACTCCATGTCGCGAAAGCGCTTAATTATAATACTGATTTGTTTTATACTTAATTTAATTGTGTCAGGGAATAAATCTTCTGACATTTGCGCGTCTATATTTATTGTTTTTGCAAAATCAAAAAAACATCAACTAAGGTCTAACTAATACTTTTTGAAGATTCAACTTTGTTGGAGGTGTTTACTTTCCAAAATATTTATTATAGCAATTTCTACTGATGGTACAACAGAATACTTTTTGTTCTTTTGCCAAAAAACGCCATTGTCCTGCTTGTATTCCAATAAATAAATAAATACACACGATTTTCGATTCCGCTGTCCAAAAGGAAACTGTAGAGTAGGGTGCTTACCTCGCCGGCCTACAAAAAAGATGTTTAAGCGCAGCGGCAACGCATTGCATTTTGATGCACGAAAAAAATGTATACGTTTTTAGCATAGACCTCGCAGTCGTAACGGTACGAGTATTTTTTTAGATAATAGGCGACACAATGGCGTGTTGTGCATTTTGGTGCACGAAATAAATTGGATACGCTTTGGGCATAGACCTCGCAATCGTAACGGTACGAGTAATTTTTTTAGACTGGCGCCGTATCACCAGGGAATTATTTTAGATTGCAATTAATGTTGATGCTTTGAGCATAAATAAAAACAATAAAAATGATATATATTAAATAGAAAATACATGTGTTCGTGTCCCAAAAAAATAAGCATGAGATCCATATTTTCCTAAAATCCATATACCCATCCTCAGTTTGGCAGATATCAATATAATATTTATTTGTATTTTTTATTTATTTTATTTCTTTGTTTCACAAATCAACTTATATGGACGCTATATCAAGTCGTTATATGGACCTTAATTTTTTACTATAACAAATAGAGACGGCATAAAAATATATAGCAACAAAATATTTTATCCACAAGTAAAAAAATAATTTATCGCATATAATTTAAAACTATGCCATAAAAAACATCAATATCGGATGCTGCCGAAACGAACTCATTTAAGTGCCGAAAAATACACGCTAATAAATATATGCCCCCTACTTATACTCTTTCCAGCGACTTCTTGATTTACCAGTGAGTGCTTTCTCTTTCAAATAGTCCGACTGAAGAGAGGTAAATTGCCTTGGCCGAAGAGTGTGGGAGGAGGATTATTATAACGAGTAACGCACACATATCCTATTACTTACTTTTTTGCTTAGTTTCTATCATTCAAATATTAAATTCAAGAATGTAACGTTGTAATAAAAATAAATGCCACTTTAAGCGAGTCTAATTCTGTCGCAAGTATTTTGGCTATATATTTAGTCTCTACAAATGTGCTTCTCTCCCCGTCTCGTATTATAACTACTGGAGAGCAAGGGATAGACTGTGTCACTGTTGCTTCCGCCTGTATACGAAACATTGATCCTCTAATTGCTAGACAGTTGTGTGGCTTCTTATGGTTTCATTATTTTCTTCGCGTCATATGAAGGTAGATTTGATACAAAAAAATAAAAATTATAATTTTTGTTATATATTTTTTTTGCTGTTTGTTCATACTTTTTTAGAATACAGACATCATTTGCTAGTCGCTTTCAATTTTCCTGTGTGCATTACATTACGTTGCATAATGTTATCACATAATAAACCCGTATCTATTAATTAGCAATTTTTTGGTAGCACGCGTCCAGAAGACGTCCGATCTTTATGTTACAACTGCGATGTCGCGGCGGCAGTGTTGCCAGGTGTGGTTTGTGAAATCCCACCGCCACAGTTGAAAAAAACCCCAGATGACCGGATTTTCAACTAAAAACTTTGGGGATATCCAAACAAAAAGACCATAATCATCGCGGACCGGGGGGGGGGGGAGGAGTTAAAATATAATGGAGACATTATCGTCGTTCGAAAGTAAACATTGTTTAGGTAAAACACATATTTTTTAAAATAGGGTAAGTACATTTATGTCCATAGCCATTTCTTGATAAGTATTATTAGCTATGTTTATAACTATGTTTAATTTTACATACTCATTGATAGGTAGGTGTACTCGTATTAGCATTAGGTGTAACAAAATATAGGTACTAGTCACAATATAATGACACGTCGATAGATATACTAACCGATTTTACTAGTGAAATCACTAGATTTCACCAAAAACATCGGTATTATCTTGTGGGCGCATGTAAATTTGGCCTGATGAAAATGTATTCAACGTTGGGACAAATTGCAAAGATGACAAAAACACTACAAACACGACCTTACCTTTAAACTCTTTTTCATTTTCCCACTGGCTTCTGTATTTCCTACCGGAAGAATGCTCTTCTTTCGGCATTATTAACGTGCTGAATATATTATTCCGATGCGTGCGATACCGTAATATAACCTCAAAGCAAAACGTCAACCGTCAATCGTCGTCCGGCGGTGTATGCTACCTGAATTATCAAAATTATTCCGACCAATCCGAGACCGCGATTCCCTCCATTTACAGTTCAATATATCATATATTCCATGGATATAGTATAATATTGAAGCTCGAGAACTGCTCCGCAAACAGATAGTGCATATGAGCGGGAATATAATTATTGGGCACAACTCTACCTGAGCTAGCAAATAATTCTTTGTTAGCTAGGGCTATCAGTTTTGCTTAAAATGTATTACGTGACCAGAATTCTCTTCTGAGTGAGAGAGAATTATAACTAACCATGCCTAGACTAAACGGAATTAGATATACAAATGAATAATATCTAAACCGCTTGAAATATAGCAATTTTAAATAATATCTCTTTCCATCCAATATAAGGATATGAAAAGCTTCACGTGGATCTCAAAGAACTTCATTCATCTCCCAGCGACTTCTAATAATCGTTGTACAACGTGTCCATAGCCCGAATATTACAGGAGAGAAGGGCACTACCTTACAGCAGCTAATACCGCATAGTGCTTTATTGATAGAAGGTAAGGTTTGAGAATTATCTGTCTATCTATCTTATTGCTAACATGGTAGGTACTAAGCGCCCTCGGCGTCCTTTAAACCAGTAAGCTTTGCACACCTCGTAAAGGCAATCAGTTCCGTTTTGCCGTTCGCCGTTGTTCAAGAAATCGACAATTTGATAAACCCAGTAGTTTATTTTAAGTATTTTAAAATATATCTTATTGTGACTAATATAGATTTAAGCAGCTTCATAAACATTTATCTATTAAAGTACAAAACATTATAAACCAATATTAACATATATTTTAGTAATTTACGGTATTACGCGCGGTCCAGATAATACTAACGTACTTTTTGGTCTTTGGCCCGTCCGTAATATTTATTAGGTACATAGGACGGGCCATATAGACTGATGCATGCTGTGCGTTTTTTGTCCGTATTTCGGAAAACTTCCCGTGGTCCCATCCTAACAAATTTAGTATGTTCCTGGGTGACCCTAAGCACCACCAGGTGGCAGCAAATCCGATCTGAGTTCCGCAGGTGCTTCTGCAGGTACATCCTGGTTTACTTTTGGCCTGGGGGAGGATCTGACCAATAGGTAGAGCAAGCATAGCGTATATGGGTATTTTTGGAATGCTGGTGACGAGAGAAACTTGTTTGAATTAAGCCATTTTGGATGTCAGAGGTTATAAATCACGGGACGGGCCAAAGTTGCCGATGTATATCGCTACTTTTCCTGTTATTTAAGTTATATTTTTGATGCAGGTGTACCTACTTATATGAGGAAAATACCTTGGTCGGAATCTTCCGAATCGTGATTTCAACACGATGTTAGTTCCAAAAATAGCGCAAACGATCGCTGTTCTGTATCAGGCGCAGTCGGTTATAAACGCGTTGGCGTATCTCACCGCCTCGGCTTTGAACTTCATCGGAGCGAATGCGTAAATCGTTTAGGGACTCTTTGAAAGCGGCTGTCTATACGTCCGTCTCGCTTTGCGACTGAAAAAATGGTTTTCAGATCCGCCCAAAATAGGGAAACATATGATAATCGGCGGGTGATTGAAATAAAAGGGCGAAGCTGATTCTTGAGCTATATTTATTGGTTCGTAAAGACAGGATAGTTAGATCTGAGAGTCTATTACGTCCTTACCTATGTATGTTATTGATGTTTTTTAACACTGATGAGTTGGGAATCCAAATTCAAATAAAGTTTAAATCAAAGTAATGTTAATTCGTTTTTCAAAATCCATGATCTTTTCTAATTTCCATTTCAATTTTCAAAAAATCTACCTTTGTTTCAAAATCCATGAAATTTTCAAAAATTCGTGATTTCACCATTAATTTGCAGACGGAATAAACCGTCGTATGAAATACTGTTCGGATAATTGTCTCTTTATTAACGTAAGCAAATATCACATAATTACCTTCTCCAGAAAAATTACATATAACATTTTATTGGCATATAATAACATTTATGCCACTATTATTTGATTACAATTTAAATGGCGTTCTAGTTGGAAGGGTGGTAGCGGTGTGAGAACTTGGGATTACTCTTCACATCAAAATGTTATTCGCCTAACACATTGCTAATATTAGTAGAAAAACGTATAAATTACTTTGTTTGATTTTCAGATTACCAACGAAGATTGTTATTATCTGACTATCCCCCAGCAAGATTCCGCAAGAAATAAAACGGTTTCATACGTATGCAGCTTTATGCATACAGTTTCACGATCAGAACTAATTGTTTTGATGCTTTACATTATTACAAAAATTTGTTCAGTCAGTATTGATTGCGTCGACATAATGGCTAAAATAATATCGGAAAGATTAAATTGCATATGTCAAAACCAACAAAAATTGAGAGTTGACGATTATATTCATTTAACCTTTCAGTGACCAGGTGGGGGCACTTAGTGACCCCCAGGCAACTTCTTTGGCTATAACTTTTTTTTTTAATGTACACACTTGGATATTTTTCTAGTCGCATCTTTTTACTTTTCTCAGATATTTCTGCAAGAAATTAAATCAAAAATGTATCTACTAAGCCTAAAAAAATGTTTTCTGGTTGGGGTAACCAAGTGACCCCACTTGCCCTTCTATGTTATACACTTTTTAACTTCGTGTAAAACGTATTTTTTTTATATAGGAGCTGGCACCGTGTTGTTTATTCAGATCGAGTTTAATTGCTTACGCATTTATACAACTGCGATGTTGTATATTTGTGTACATTGCCAATTTTTTTTTGTTTATTACAATAACATATTTTTTATTATGGTTTATAATATATAATGAACTTTTATTAATCCATAAAATATGTTTTATTTACTTGGTTTATTTAGTAGAAAACCCACTTTATTTGATGGGGTCAGAGAGTGACCCCACTTCTGTGGATGATTATTTTTGACGTGGTCATCGGAAGGTTAAGAGATACCTTGAATCAAGATGCTAATGTAATGTTGCAAATATTGGACAACATGTCATCTCGCCTATATCTTTCACCGGTTCTCCGAGATACATTCCGATAAAAATACTAGATGCTGCGAGTATGATCTATGTTCGCAAATTGATCATAAATATAGGAAGACAATTCGAAATATGTACTAGAAAATTTCGAATGTATTCCATTCTTTAAAAGGATGATACAATGATGCCGCGCTCGTTATTATATCAGCCAGCTATTAAATTAAAATTAAAAATCTTTTTATTCTCGTTTTTATGAATCTCATTTCATTTTCTGTTATCAAGTTGTATGGTTACTGCCGTCGAGGTCATAATATCGGTGTTATCGTCTTTGAATTTTACACCTTGTGATTTTTCTACCGTATTGAAGTACAATTTACCATAGAATAGAGTGCAATAAATCAATGGCAACGATGCCCTGGCCACATTATGCTATTGTCGACCGCAAACACTATTGTTTCAGTTCGCTGACCATTCATTTACAAATTTATAGCGCCAAAAAAGGACATTACGTAATTGGCACTCATAAAAGTGGATGACTCAGCCATCCTGCGCGGTTGCAATTATTCATAGTCAAATCCACTTCCTCCGTTGAGACTGCCGTCCAGTTTCGTTTTGCGTTTACACTGACTTGGTGCCGCGTATTCTTCCAGTGTTTCCGTGTGATTTTGTTCATCTTTTAATACTCGCGGATTGAAGTTTGACGGGTGCGTACCTAATTAAACTTTAATTAAGTGATTCTTTCGTAAATAACTCTAATTAATATTTGAGATAATGGCCGTTGGTGCTTTTTAGAAATTCTATTATTCTCCACCAACACCCAATGTAATTGTTATAATAATATGTGAGTTCTTTGATCGCCGTGACCATGATAATGAACGTGAGAATGGGCTGTGAGTTGCTGCGGTTATTTTGTCATACTATTCTTTAACTTTAGTGGCAGTTTTATTATGAATATTTAAGAGTCTGTTCACATCAGAATAGGTAGCTATTTCTACTAAGGATATTCAAATCGCTAAGAGCATAAAGTGAGACACGCCCAGCCTCTTGCTTCCTTCCTCGTCAATAAATCTTTTTCTTCGCCTATAGCGTAGGGTTCTTCTTCTTCTTGTAATTTCTCTAACTATCTCTAACATGCGTATCATCATTTTATCTAGCTATCAGGGCAAGTTTAACCTTGGAGAAGCAGCTCAATATTTTGATTATCCTACAGTGGACTGTTCAATATTTTGATTATCCTACAGTGGGCTGTTTAATATTTTGATTATCCTACAGTCGGCATCAGTGTGCTGGCTATAACTTCTCATCGCTCTAACAGTTAACTGGCGCGCGCGTCGCGTCGCGATACAGGGGCGAATTTTGAAGTGTGTGTGGCGAGTACACTCCCTTTAATGAAATCATAGGCGTATAGATAATAATTGCAATACGCAATACGTCTCAATACGCCGAACATCAAGCGTATCGTAGTCCAGTATTCCTAAACAAAATTAGATAGATGTTTTCTCTGGATACCATCCGTTATAAGTGTTTTTGACCTTATTTCCTCACTAGATGACGTAGCTGTATTCCAAGATGCGAATACGCATTGTTTGTTATAGCTACTGGGACGATGTTTTATCGTATTAATAATGCCTTTTGAATTGACGCTATCATTCTATTTATTAGTTTGAGCATCGTATCATTAAGAAGACTCAATGTTTCGCTGCGTCCGGGCATGTCGATGGTATCTTGCCATCTTCGCGGCGTTCAACGACTCGAGAACTCGAGTTAAATATAGAGTACGGCACATGGTGGGCTGCATGTACGGAAGAATTGTTTGCTTTAACTGGTACTTGTGCCGCAGTTTCGAATAACTGAAACTATCCAGCCCATACAAGGCGGGCTTTCGCCAAGGGTGCTACTTTTACTTTTTTTTATACAGATAATAACAAGTGTCATCAGTGAAAAAAACATGAAAAAACGATTTCTGTATTTCGACTTGGTTTTTTCACAGTACCTATTAAAACAGAGAGTGTCTGGAAAATTGTTTATTTTCAAATCAAAATTAATATTTTATACGGTAATCTCCTAAATGAGCAGAACAGTTGATCACAAAATATTATAAGAGATAAGAGACTAAGAAATAAAATATTTGTGGCAACATGTGATATTGTGCTTAGATTAATATTTTATTTCCAAAATGTAAATATTTTGCCAAACGTCGGCCCATATGATTACATTCTGACCTCGTTATTTATGTCTAAACAGATGGATTGACCCCAGGCGACATGTACCTTATTTTACTCGTCTCGTCATGGCCAACAACATTTCTTTTTGCTATTTCTACCATTAATTCTGTTTTAAGCAGTAAAAGTGTAAACATCCGTAAGATTCTGACTTTTTCACGCCGTCTAGCTGCCGAGTCGAATACTAATTCGGACCGCGGCCTCGTCAACGCGCCGAGGCCACGGGGTTCTTGCATAGGCCGATAGAGGGCACTAACGGTCGTCGATCAGTATCGAGGATATCATTAAATTAAATAAATAATATTATTAAAACAAAATCAATGCCCCCAGGCGTCATGTACCTCATTTTACGCGTCTCATCATGGCCAGCAACTTTTCTTTATGCTATTTCCACAGTTTTTTCCATTCTAAGCTCTAAAAAAGCAAAAAACTGATTTTATGGGGACAATTTGTATGGCAGGTTAGGTTAGGTTACCCCAACCGTAGGTCGCACAGACCCCAAAATCAACTGGACTCTGCGCATTAGCCATAAGTATCGATTGGCAAATTATATGTGTTTAAACAGACGTAGTTACTTGAGTTATCGTGCATAGTAACATCCAGAAAGACACACACATTTTTTAGATAGACTCTAGGATATCAGACATGTGAAACGTCGAGAAAAGGCTTTTTTTGCGAAAATCAATACCTTCGTCGATGGAGACCTACCGCCAGGAAAATTTTGTGTCGCCCACAATAGATTTTTTTAACAAGTGACTAGTGACAGTTAGAGAAATACTTTTAACTTTTCTGAATGCAGTTTTTCAAGGGCTTTGAAAAGTCAAATTCTGTAAGATATGGCTTCTGTAATTTTTTGACAGTGACATTTCTGTTTTGACAGATCACAGCCAAAAACTAATGGAGGCATTCCAGGGTGAGAGTATGACTAGGTATATACCAATTTTCAACGCAATCGATTTAACGGCTTGACAGTTATCGTGAGAGACACACACACACACACAGAGACACACACACACACACATCTACACAGATAGACAGACAGACAAAGATAGACGTCACTCTGAAAATAGTCTTAATCGTCTTGGGGTACTTCAAAACGAATATATCCGTCGTTATCTAAAAAAAAATTCCCGCAAGATCACAATACTTTCCCTTTCAGTGGTAGCCGTGAATGTAAAATTAACAATGATGGGTAGAAAATGCAGAATTTGGAAATCGAATCTTAAAATCACATTTATTACTTATAGCCGATGAATAGGAAAGAAAACCAAAAATTTTAAAATCGAATTCAAATAAATTATCGCACCTATTAACTTATAACAGACATGCATTGTACACATGTCGCATCATCAAGATGAAATTTGGAAAAGTATACGATACGTGGATCGACCAGATTTTTTTCTTTCAAATCATTCATTTCCTCAATGCGATCTGCTATTTACCGATGTCGTTGCGTGCGGTCGCTCCACGTGGTCGCTATTTATAAACGCACAGACGCAGCGATTGCTCTATTTCCGTAGTGGACGGTCAAGAGGCATCCTCCTCTCTTTAGATCCCATCGCGGCGCCGCCGTAAGTAACCGGTTTTATGAACCGCTACGTTTGTGTAAAGAGAATAGCCCTTTGCATCTGCCAGTTTTTTTATTGAAGCTATTATTGAGAAAGTAACTATCTTGGCAGGGGGAAACCCAAGGGTTTGTCAAAATTCGGGCCATATGATTATTTTCTTGTATGTATGACTTATGACTTCTCGACATTGTTGTCTAAACAGATAGATAGGCCCCAGGCCAACAACTTTCGTTTTTGCTACTTCCATCGTTTATAGACTTTTTGACGCTATCTAGCGGCCGAGTCGAATACTAATTCGTGATATACCACCGCACCGAGGCCAGGCCGTTCCTTCATAGGCTGATGGAGGGTACAGATGGTCGTCATTTAATTAATTTGAATAAAATATTAATAAAATAATTATGTCGTTCAGACTCCAAAATCAACTGAGCTCTGCGCATTGGCCATAACTATTGATTGGCGAAAGAAAATTTTAAAACGGGCCTATTTTACTCGAGTTATTATGTATAGTAACTAACATCCACACATCCAGCCAGACGGACATACATTTCTTTTTTTTAGATGGTCTCTAGAACATGTGAAACGTCGATAAAAGTCTTTTTAGACGTTTTAATTTTAGTCGCCAGAGTCCATCTAACCACAAAAAAATGTGTGTCTGTTTACAGTTGGAACGTCCAGGAAAGTCTTTTTGTTCAATATAATATCCAAGGAACTACAACTATTGAAAAATAAAAAAAATAAAGAAAATACATCAGCTGCTAAAAAAACTACTGTAAATAAAAATGTTGTTTCAAAGCAAGTGTCTTATGCCCAAACAGCTAAAGGAGTGCAACCTCAGGTACAGCCTACGCCTATACTTACAAAGAACAATAACCTAGATGACAAGCTAAATAAAATCCTTCACT
>JAOPUG010000215.1:27850557-27860607 GCA_027564375.1 Micropterix facetella | reverse complement strand
GATGTGTGTGTACAGAGAGCAAACATACCTCTTACAGTCAACTCATAAAGGGCATTGGATAAGGTTTGATTTTTTACAAACTGCCATACACACAAATAAATACTATTGTAAAAATGGTTATATTTTTTTTTACTAAATCCGCGTAAAATATTATTAGTCATATCGTTTCTAGATATATAAAAAGTAATGTTATAGCGATCAAGCTACATAATATGCAATATTTTTCTTTTATATAGCTTTAATGTTGATTTTTAAAATTTATTTTCAGATACGTTTAATATTTAATTATTTAAATTTTTATTTTTACATATATTTGGGCATTAGATTTTATAATCTGGTTTTATTATTTAAGATTTTTCGTTTGATCTAGTTCCAATGAAATACAATCGATAGCGTTGTTATATTATTAATGCCTTGTAATGGCATAATTTAGGAAAATATAAATGATGACTATCGGATTATAATTATATTATCTATACTTGGACATATCTGTTATTCTTATATACGAATATTTTTTCGAGCCCGGGCTTCTTTCGGTTTTTGCCTTCCCTCTTTGTTAACGTGCCTGCCAACCTCTCCCAAACTGAAAAACTGACATTTTGCAGTCAAATTTAAGTGACTTCCGAGTGCATTTAAACAAAAATAAAAATGTGCGTCTTGTAGAAAATCCCTTTATCTATGACTATCCTAGTACTATGATGCGAAGTTTCAATATTTTGATTTTTTTCTGATAAATAAACGCTGATGTCATCACTTTTTTGTATTTTCCATTTTTCTTGCAATCTATAGAGGCAAACAACTTGAAACTATATTGGTATGACGTACCAAGTAAATGATTAAAACGTGATGAAGCTGTATTTTTTGATTTTTTTAATTTTTTTTATTATAATCTTTCGAAAAACCAAAAAAGTTATTCTTTGTCACGCACGATTTCAGAAGAATGGCCCTGTGTAAGCAATAATAGTCGTTCGGTGTACCTATTGTTCTCCGCTGGAGTATCGCTTGACAAATCATTCCGCTTAATGTAACCGATAGCGGCGCCTTAAGTGAAACTGTCGGCCAGCATATAAATAACATTTACTTACAATGTATTCTGCAAATTTAATTTAACCTAAGACGACATAAAGTTGACAATATTCAAAAGGAGTTAATACATGTAGCAAAACTCTCATAAAAATAATAAATCTGATGTCCTTTCAGAGGAAAGGGAAAAAAGGAGAGGATTGGGAATGGAAAAAAGTGGATTTAGTGGGACAAGTACGTAATTATTTTTTAATAACTCATTGAAAATGTCCTAGCGCTTAGGGATACTAACCGTGTTTGTTCTGACTTGAACGGAGTGGAATACCATGATTTTCAGCTCATGGTATCCCGCTCCGGATACCATGAGCTGTAAGTCGAGGAGGTTTATTGAATGAAAGGATTCCCTCACTCTGCAAATAGAAGCGTTGTATCTGGTTAATTACCGGAGTAGTCTGGAAACGTAGTTTCCTAAGACAGACTTAAATTGTCAATTGCTGCGAATAAACCCGCCATACCATGACGTTGTATAACGATTGTTGTCGTTCTTTCGCCGAAGAACAAGCGCAAAGACTTTGGATGAACAAAGCAAACCACAAATCAAAGCTCCACCACATGCCGCCAGAGACGAACTCCAAACCACAAAGCACTGAGCAGTGCCACGCAGTAGAAAGTCCTCGCACCCTGGCTACCTGATTTGGATGAATTGCTCCATCCTCTGTTATGGATTTGACGTCGCTTGCGCGGTCTCGTTAATGACAATTCATATTCTAATTTATAGCGGACCCGAGGCGCCCTTAGCATGTCAGTATCAGTCGGAATCGGGTGGTCAACGAATCGTTTCTAAGGGTAGATGGTGTCAGGTTGATATCTACCTCGTTCTTAGGAAAACTACGTGTCAAGGTAATTCGCCGGTTGAAAACAAAGCTAGCTAACTAACTGGGTGTGCAACCGCCCAGGCCGCCCGATGTGTTTCTCCGGCATACAAAAGATCCCAACTGTCAAGGGCTGCAAGATACAACCGAAGGCATAGTTCACTCCGCTTTTCCAGGGTGGTCCCTCTTTGGGAACGCAGCCGGATGGGAATTGAGTCCGAGTTAGACCGAGCGTCCAAATGAAATAGACGTTTTTCCTGCACAGGCTTCAAGTTCCCGTTCGACGACAGTTTCCCAAGGCGATGGGGCAGATGTTGACATGTTGTCACCCACCTTCAAAACGGCCCGTTACCATCCGATCCCGGTAGGGTCAAAGGGTGCCATGGGTCGTAATTGCTTACAATAGGTAGAGGTTCGTGACAATGACCTCGAGCGGTGACCAGTATAGTGGACGGAATAGTCTTACTAAAACTGGCCCCATTGGGTTGCAATAATCCTGAAATGGTGAGTTCGCCTGCAGCACTAACAATATCTGTCTTGTATACCATGACTTCCTAGAATGTTTAATTTCTCCCATAGATAGACAGGTGATGTGAGGTTATGTAGGAGTAGGCACATTTAAAATCAATGCTTAAATGTTCAAGTGCCTGCGATTACGAAATTCTGATAAGAGGTTACATTTTCTAAGATTGAAAATGTAGCAGATGCAGACATTCTGCAGCGATTCCAGTTTATCTAATTACAATTCACTTGAACTACGGTAAGCTACATAGGCGTAATGTGGAATAGGTAGTAAACGGAATTCTACAATGGTCTGCTCAACGTTTGCCGGGAGGAACCTTTGCAACCGTCGAACTATACGTGAGCCATTCAAAAAGCGTTTGCTGCCATGATTTCGTTGATTTGTGCCTACCATGAACGAGTATGGTTGAGGAGTAATCCCAAGTTTTTATACGTCTCTTGAATACTCGATTGAATACTAGACGTTGTTGTTCATTTGAACATGAGACAAAAAATAGAGTTCAATCGTAGACAACCACTTCTGACCGCCAATAAGAGTTGACTGAGTTTTGGTCGGGTTTAATAATATGCCATGGGATTTGTCCAATTGGAGATGTGGTTCAGATTGGAGATAATTTCGTGCACGATGGCGGGGAGTTCATCCATACTTTACATATTTGTAAATCCTCGGCAGAGGTATAATATGAACAAAGAGTCGTTTCCTAAATGGATTTATAAAAATGAGTAGGAAGAAAGTATGTGGTGCCCCAGTAGTTAGTTTTACCATCTTAGTTATATTGCTCCATTGGAGATGCTGAAATCAAATAGTGTTAGTGTGGTCACTTTTCTTTCATCCATATCGCATCTGTAACTTTGACGAGGGTTGTGGTAATGCTGATACCTAGGCAGAAGCCAGACTGCAAAGGATTAAGCAGTCCACGGTTATTCAGAAACAGAATCAGTCGTAAGCAATCCATTCCATAACCTTGGAAAACATAGGCAGAAGAATGCAAATAGGCCTAATATTTTTGACAGAAAGACGAGATGAGATCTTTGGAGTTATGATGTATGCCTGTTCCATTGGCTAGGAACTGACTTCACTGACTACTTGTAATGCAGAAATTGTTGATATGAGTGAAAACCGGCAAGATCGGTTCTAATAAAGGAGTTGACAGTTTAATATTTAGTTCATCATATCCAGTGACGTTTGTTTTCAAATTATGGAAAGACCTACGAATATCTTCTGATGGGAGAAGGGAAGAGTTAAATTCGGGGATATCAGATCTCAGCTGTTGACGAGTTCATTGGCCGACTAGAGCTCAATGGCCATTTTGTTATCTTGGTTGGCCCGTTTCACGGCTCTACTCTCATCCGGCAGCCTCCTCGAAGAAGAACTAAACCGGTGAACGCGCTATGCGGCTGGATCTGGGGGAACACCTCGGGCGGCCCTGGATGGTTGATGTATTAGTCGGTTTACCGGCCTTACTCAACTATAGGGTCCGCGATATTTTCGAGTAACGGAATACCGCGTTATTACATCGGGCTGAGGTCGCGCAAGCGACTTCGAGCTCGAAACCAAACGGGTGGGTGAAGAAATCCGTCTAAATTTGTGAGCAAGTGCACGAGAATACCACACTGGGCTTGAAAATTCCCGCAGTGCCTCGCGGTGAGGAGTTGGACCCTCACAGGTTGTTGGATCAGTGGATCGCCTTCGTCAGGGTCTCTGTGTAATAATCTCATGGGTGAAAAAACGATCCATATCGTTATAACATCCTAGGATGTCGGGTTCGCCCGTTATTTTGACACCTTGAATTGTTGACGAATATTTTCCATGGATCTTGATTTAAAACGCGTGACATCAATATAATCCCCCGCAGCATATCTTGTGTTTTAGGCATGTTATATGACTATGCTTTATTTCTAAGCTGATGTTGCCAGTAACGCAGTATCATAAAATGAGGTGACAGTGAATAACCAAACATGGCTCAAAATACGGAATTTGTCCTGTACAAATACTATAACATAGTCTAACAAACCAGTTTCACAGTAGTTTACAGTAGTCGTGTTTTGTTAATTTCTCCAGTCAACATTATAATCATTGTTGTATTCACTATCTAAATTGAATTTGATAAAAAAAACGGCTCATATTCAAACGGTATTCGTAAATATCATTCGGCCAGTGGATTAGGTCGGGAGCCCATGATAAAACATACAATTAACCGGATTTATTTATTTTGTCTGTACATTGTTATATTTATTGTTTACAATAAAATAATATAACTTTTTATTCTTTATTATAAAACTATACACTTCGTTTGCCAGTCTATGTTTTAACCTAACTAGGCTGTGCCTGTACCAAGGTCAATGCAATAACTTTCATAAAAAGTTCAACTAACAACTAAAAATGACTTTCGGTCAAGAAAAAAGTTATAAATAAGATCACCCAGCGTGACCTTATAAGACCCTTTTTTAGCAAATATATTACTTAGGTACCTGTCTAAATCAACACATTTCAGAATTTTTTAAAAGAATAAAATGGTACATAACTAGTTGTGTACTTTATACGAACAATTTTACTTTCCCCGCATGATCCGGGAAGCCATTGAAATAAAATGGAACGATTATCAGCCCTCAACGTGTATGTGCGCCCATATGAAGGAATTACTGTTGCGACCGAGTAATCTGAAACCTTGCTTCAGTCGCTAAGTTTCAGGTCAAGTAAGGGTGAATTATTTGGTACCTGACACGCCAAAGATGCACACATCGTCCATATCTCGGCACAGCGTGAGATATAAGCAATTGTATTATAGCGCACGCACTGCATCTTTCCGCACGCGTTTTATCTTCTTTACCGCAATATGAGAGTTGCTTCTCCACTGGTACAGATTTGACACTTCCTTAGAAGTTTATTAAACGAAATAACTGACATTCTATAAAAATTACCGATCTGGATGATCTATCAGAACACTTACTAATAAAAAAAATCTATTTTAAAGCTCTGGTCTGTTATCTGACGGACCCAATGACGGACTGAAATTACGACTGCCTTTGTTTCTAATGTGCACTATAATAGTGCAACGACATAAACTCTTTGACGTCCCGAAAATTAACAGCATGGAATTAAACCGCGGAAAGTCGTAGTTGAAAATACCAGTTATATTAACAGTTTACCTTTGGCGATGGGTTATATTCTCGCAAACTCGTTAGTTTGAATTATTTTTTGAAAAGTATTTACATACACGAGTCCCTGTAATTGCAAATAAAATAATTCTATATAAGGGCAACTCTTAATATAATAATCTAAGTTATATATTGTTTTTAGTATGAAATAACATGTTAAACGTTACCCAAATTACAATATTAAAATTGTAGGATATACAAATTTCTTACTATTATTAAAATGTGTGCACGGAGGAAAGACATTCTGCAAGCAGATATTTAGCTAAGCAAATATAACGGAGAGGAAAATATTATTGCACTTTAGCAAATGTTGGTAGAAAATTTTTGAACAACAGTACAAAAAACATGTGACTAAGAGGTTCTTTTCGAAATGAACCGAATTTGCTAAGAAGTTGCCGTTCTACAAAGGAAACTTTCACTAAAAGTTTTGTGTGAAAAATATAATATATTTAATTAATGGAATATTGGCCCCTATAATATTATCTACTAGTTGCATAGATATATAAGGCATGATATATCGATGCCTTATATATCTATGACTAGTTGATTGTTGCGCGCCTGAGGCGCCCGTCAAATAGATCGAAATTTGAACACATCCAGCGCGTGCCCGCGCGCCGGCGCCGGCCAAGCCGCCGCCCGTCAAGCGGCCCGACGGCCCGGTGGCCGTGCGCATCCCAGCCTCACTCCGGACAGCGCTTGATGGCGACGCCTTCCCGAAGGCCGCCTGTCCGCAGCGGGCGGACTGCCTGCCGGTGGACGCGGCGGCCGACTGAGCCCCCGGCCGCTCCGCCGCCGTTTCGCGCTACTTCTAGGCTATTTATTGAGTCGGAGAGGGAGACGGGGGCCGAGGGAGCGATCGACGAGGGCGTCGCCGGTCCGAGGACGGAAGCGCGAAAGGCTGTTTTAGTGTTAATCTCGACGCGTGCACTCGCGTCGAATCCGGTTGCGGTGTGTCCGAGGAGTCCTCTCCGCGTTCGCATCGCTCCGATATTTTTATAATGATCGTGCGCTTTCGACCCGTAGACAGATACCGAAGTATTCGCCGGAAGAATATTGCGCTTTTGTCGTCTTCGAACCGCTTCAGTTGTGATATGAGTGACTTTCGAAGATGCGTCGTCGGTTTTCAAAGCGACCGTCTTTTTCGACTAAGTTCAGCTCTGCATCGTCGCCTGCGGAATATTAAACGATGATTATTTTGATTTTTTTTATTGATTAATGATAATTATTATAAATTGCCTATTGTGACCGCTCGTCGGCGTGCCTTTTCTTCTAAAGTTTCCGCTCTGTATATATATTAAGTTTCCTATTTATATTATTTCGAGGCGTCGAGTTTGCTCGCGGACGCCCGAACGAGACTGCGCCGAGATTATCCATAGGTATGTCCGCGGACAATTCGAGACTGAATAGAAGACGGCTCGATCGAAATGAACGTTCGAAATTGCTTTTGTTGTTAGATACATAAACATAGTTTTGTACTGTCTTTATCTCCGCTTTCTCAAATGGTGGTTTTGGTAACGAAACAATGTCACGTTGCTTTTTTATAATTTTAGTTTATTTCCGTGCGTGTATTATAGACTTAACTATTTTTACTTGTCGCTTTTGAAAGTGGTTTTGATTTTTTTTTAGCATTTTGTTCTTTACAAAAAAAAACCAATTGTATGAATCGTGCAATTAATAACCGGAAGAATGTTTTCTTGTTAAAATTTGAATTTTTATGTCAGCCGACCTTCCAATTTTACTGTTGACGCTCATGTGAAATCACATATACAAAAGTCTAAAAAAAAAATAATGTTAGCCAACTTTATACTGTATTGTAAAAAATAATAAAAACTATACATAACCATGAATGGAGTTGTTTCACTTAAATATTTTATCACTTTATAGAGAGGTTGTTGTTGTTGTCTTCTTGAGGGAAACGCATGTCTGTGTTTTTGAGGTTTTCTTCAATCCAGATGTCTGCCTCAGCGTTTAGGCTCGAAGTGAATTGCTCTGGCCATCCTCCGCTTTTACCTGGAAAGGAATAATAAATATATCTAGGAATTTAAAAGATGACTTCGACCGCCGATGCTTACCATTCCTTATAAAAGATTGCTCGCCTGATTTCATGATACCCAAAGATTTCATTGCGGCAAAATTGACAGATTTGTTGTTTTTGAAGCTATCTATGCTGAGATGGTTTGCCAGAAGAGCTGTTTGCGTAGGATTGTAATCTTTCCCTAAGAAGGCAGCGACTTTTTTGATGCCCGAAATTAGGTCTTTGCTCAGTTCCTCGTAGAAGAGAAATAAAACGTTTGAGTGTTGTTTGAGGTTCCACGCCTCTTCAAGGTGCGTCCAGTATGGAGCCCAGGCATCTGAGAGAAGTAAAGGCAGTAAATATAGATGACTATTTGTATAGATAATAATGCTGTTTTTAAAGGTACTTACGGAGATTGCTAGAGAAATATTTCCAATATTTAGTGAAGTCACCTTGGTATCCTTGGGTTCTTATCGAGCGATTTAAATGGTAGAATGATACTGCTACATCTTTAGGGTTTCTAGCTACATATACAACCTGCAAAAGTAATAATAAATGTAAGTATTCATTCCTTCTGTGATACTAAAACGAAATATTTTAGACTCACTTTAGCCCCAGATGATAATAACGTAGGTGGAAGTAAACTAAAAGGAAAATGGGTTTTTATGAAGCGTGGAGAAGGCAGTGCTGCCAAAGCCTGGAATCAAAAGGAAAAGAATATTCAGCAGTCAGACGGTATTGGCTTGGTTTTATTTAGATAATTTTGAATTTCCCGCCATTTTATTCCGTTTCAAGACACGCAGTGTGACTCCGTGGTTATGCACCCACCGGAATCGCATCAGTCGTTCATGCATCTGCCGAATTCCTACCCTGCCAGCAGCCAAGAATCGTCGGAAGATGGCAGGGCAGAATTTGGAATAAGCTAAGATCCAGTAGCAAAATTACCGCGAGGCATTGTGTGTCTGATTCATTTGGCGACATGCTGATTTGCAGCGATTTCTTTCCGAGTACATATTCTTTGTTGACGAATGCCGCCTTACCGTGGCACCCAGAAAGTTCCTAGATATTGTTGTATACCCACCAATGTGTTTATGGTGCGTAAGTACAGCGCTGGATTTAAGATGATGCGGGGCCTGTAGCACATTATGCCAAAAGTAATGGAAACAAAACTCAAAAAGTTCCTCCTAAGACTTTCTTCTATACCTACCTAGATTATCTGTTTATTTTTTGTCTTTTATAATTTCTTCAGGCGCAAGCGACCGTAATTGACGACGAAATCCGATACACAATTCATAGTGCTGTTAACAAGGTTCTCGAAAAATGTTTGACTTTACATCTCTGAGCAGGCGTTTGTCATTAGTGCGGTCATCTTCACTTGTTATCCCTCAACTCTCCCAAAATATATAAAATAATATGTAAATTAATTTCCCTCAACCAAATTTCTGTATAATGTATTAGATTTCAAGTTTCTAAACATTAGTAAACTCCCTCTAAACTATATTGCTATAATAATGTCCTCCGTGGTTCCTTTGTTGCAGTGTTGTGCTGTCTTCCTAATTAATTATTAAAAAACCGTAGACTGTCCTCGGAAAACTACCTGACGGAAAGCATCGACATTGGGTGATTACCATTAGAAACGAAGAAGAAGAATTAGTGCGGTCGACGCATAGCCCCGATTGCGTTTCTTCCTGAACTAATTTTGGAAATTAGTCCGTGCGAACGAGACGGACCAATACTTTAGAGCGGGATATGAAATGAACGATCGTCTATTTTCCCGCACCAAAACTACCTGCCGAACTTATAACCATTCGAATAAATTTGAACACATTTGATGCGGCCGCAGATTTTTCTGCTTTTTTTCAGTAGTTTTGCGGAAAAGTGACAATCGTTCATATCATATTCAACTCTATCGTATTGCCCTGTCCCGTTCGCGTGAACTAATATCCGATTTTAGTTCGCGTAGAAACGCAATCAAGCCAACGCAATGACTTAAAATAAATAGTATATGTGCCCGGTTAAGACTTTCTCTACTATGATGTTGCAATATTATAAAAAACTTATCGCACCAAAACTGTTTTTTTGCACTCACAGATATCGCACGGTCAAAATGGATGAAAAATACTGCGTTAGCCGCTGTGTCAAAATATAGCGTATGGCTGTGCTAGGGTTCGGTTTAGAATGAGTATGAAACCTGTTTTAAAAAATGACGGCCGCGCTGTTTCTTGCAAGTATGTAGTTCTTTTCCATGTACCAAAAGTATGAAATCAAAGACGTCGCGCACCGCTTTGCTAAAATTTAAATTCAAACAATGACTGTTAATTACAACTCTGCCGTATCACATCAATCAAAATACGACGGTTATACCCGCCGTAGCGTGAAAGTGTTAAAATTGCATCGGCGCTTGCTGACGTTAGTCTTCCTGGCGGGTAAGCTACGACCCCCAACTGATAATGCACTAGA
>JAOPUG010000215.1:27831846-27848592 GCA_027564375.1 Micropterix facetella | reverse complement strand
GGTAGTTATGGTGCTTCCTGAATCGCGGGGCCCGTATAAAATGGTGCTTTTATTATTAGCGTAATCAGTTACAAACTGGGTAGGTACCTCGCTACTTACTAGCTCGAACTCAACCATTTGCTGTTGCAGGACTGTTCGGAAGTTATACAAAGCATAAAATAATACAAGGTTGCAAAGAAGATCAAGTAGCCTGTTATATTCTTATATATCGCGGTGGCGGTTTGATGGTTACGCAGCACCGGAACGAACGGGCGCGTTGCCAGGATAGCCCAGCCAAATTAACTCGAAAACGATTTGGCATTAATTCATAACAGCGACTTTTTTATTTATTCGACAGTGTCAGTGCCTATATATCGAACGTATTGGTGGCGCCCTGGCAAAAATTATAGAAGCTATTTCTTCCATGAAAAATCATATAACGGAATGATCGGGAACTTTATCCAACTGATATTTTAACTGTAACTTTCTTCAGAACTATTAAATAATTGAAGGTACTGAAGTTTTATTTAGATGCGTTCTAGTTGCTGCGTTCTACTGTAGTATTATAAAATTATTCTCTGCCATTCATCAGGAAACGTATACGGTTTACCGACATGTACCGATCTTAGGTACCTACCATTTGGTAGGTACCTAAAGCATGGGTTAGACCGAGTACGTTGAGTCGAGTGATGAATATACGTTGAAAATATCTATATCAATATCTAGAGACGCACACTTGCGAATTTTTGGATTTTTCAAGATACTAAGTGTACTGTTTAGATAATTGCGGTTATGAATTTATACCAGGTCCAAAGCTAATTTGACTGGAGTAGGAATGTTTCGATGAAATCGTAGAGCAGTCTAGCAGCGGCCAGCGTGACTGTCATCTAAATAATTTAATAATTGCATATAAAAACAATAAAACAAACTCGTCACATTATAAGACATTTTAACAGTAAAAAGTCTTAACCCTATATGTATTTTGCCAACGTTCTAGGCGCATTTTTAGCCTCGGTGCGATCGGTGCTATGCATCGACGTGACCTGGATCCCAGGACACATGAGTGCAGAATCGGTAGATACTGATGGCGCGAGCCTCGAGCGGATGATATTGGTGACAATGTGTAGTAGTGCGTTTTATTTAAGGATAAATAAAATATAAGTCGGGTACTCAAAAGCGTGTGAATACTGGACCAACATCAGAAAAATAAAGCTACAGCATTAAAGGTATAAGAAACGATATAAAAACTTAAATCTTCAACTGCTAATCCTATTGCTGCACGCAGAGAGACTACTTTTGTTGACTGCTCTAATAGGACAAGATTCTGATTTGAATAGAGTTTACAGAATTACATATTGAATTACTTATGAATTACAATCATCGAGGATTAGGTACATAATTGCATATCAACTGTTCCCGGGCTGTTTCTTTGCATAGGCAACCTAGCACTTTCGCCACAACACGGCAAGTACCTAGCTACAAGTATGTAGGTCGTGTTTTAGTTTAAATACTTTAGTATTAAAAACTTAATACAAAAGGGAGTTTTAGTGTACAGAGTTTTAGATACCGATGAAAAGAAATTTAGCTGTTAAGAGATTGCACTGAATGCCCTAATCTCTCCCCCGTTTCCTTGTGAAGCCTTTACAAAAAGCAAAGCAATATAACAACTCTACTGTTTTTATGTTGTTTTAGGTAATAAAATATTATAAAATATATAACCCAGCGGATGCAATATTGCAAAATCCCATGTGGAATTGGAATAATAAAATCTGTGAAACTTCAAGTTATTTCCATGACAAATTTAAATGAATATGTACAAGATCCCCATGATAGAAGCCCGATAATTGATGCCAAGGCCTTGGCGGAAGCTAAGGGAAACGGTCTATATCTTATGAGAAACTATATATAAATACAAAGTCAGCAATAATACACATACTTTGGATTTAAGACTATACTCGGGTGAGCCCGTGACCCCGAGGCATTTCACCGAACTTTATCGTTATATCGCCCTGAGATGAAACGTATAGAATTTCGACCTAACATATCCACAATTCAACTACGCCGCTGCCCGTTAGAGTCCTACTCCTTACGGCAAGGCACTGGAAATTGCGACCCAGCTGGCAGATTCACCCTCTGACTACCAAGATTAGGTCGGATTTCTCCGTCCACCCGTCTGGTGCCAGACTCGAAGTCGCTTGCGCAACCTCTACCTAACGTGGTAACGCGGCATTCCGTGACTCGGAAATATCGCGGACCCGTGGCGTCCTTTACTCGGAGAACCACCCGAGATTGGGTAGCCATCGGGTCGTTTCTAAGGATAAGCGACAACAGGTCGACAACTACCCCCGCGCCTTAAGCATTACACAACTAGACTCCCCTGACTATTCATCAGTTAAGCAAGGCCGGTAAATCGCAAAGCAATAAATAATCTGTCTCCACCTACATATAAAAGTTTTCGCTCCGCCGTATAAAATATCACGAAGTCAGACCAGAAAAAATAGTAGGTATAATACAATCATTGAAACTCCGTCTCCTCCAGCTATGGGCCGGTGAAATAAGTGTTCACGCTTAAAATTTATAATATTATAAAGTATATTTTGTTAAAATAGATGTGTCTCAATGACCAAATTGTCTAAAAACGCCTTCCCCTCGTTACTGCACTGATATATTTTGGACCTGAAAAACGTACCATGTTCCATCCATAGCAATAACGTCGTACAAAGTTATAAGCTCGTAATGTACCAATGCTTTGAGATAATACACGGAGCGACGAGATTATTACGGACCGAATCTGATTCTGTGTTGCGATGAACCTACCAATCCACGTTTTACGTCAGCGGTTCCGAATCTAACCTGAACGAACCTAATCTAAGGGCGAGTTTCTTCTTTGGCCGCAATAATAGACACCCTAACAACCTAAAATGTCAACAGCCTCCAAAGAACAACCACAGTAAACGGTATACGCGCGAGGTGAGAAATTCGTCTGCGTGAGGATGCGGCTGGGTGAGGATTCGGCGGGTGCGAGACCGGCGGTGCAAACTCGGTGCCTGCACATCGAGCAGGGGTACAAACTCGTGCTCTACAGCAACTTGGATACGAAGAAAAAGAGGGCGGACTAGAACCAGACATCATATTACACCACTGACTCTTCAAGACCTCCTTTAAATCCCTCGAGCACATCTTACTTCATGTGACTCAAGTCTGGTGGAAACTCTAAACAATCTTCCATCGCACACATATTCATTGGAGAACCAGATGCGATCCTTTACCGCTCTGCCAGGGAGTGAGGGGAGTGAAGTTGTACAAACATGGATTTCAGACAATGCAAGAATTGCTACTAATGAATCAGCGGATACGTTGGCTGGCCCGCTCCAAGTTAAAAATCAATGCATCTGTTTTACTCCCGCAGATGAAGAGGATATGAAGGACTGCTGGAGGAAGTCCTGGCTCTCTTCTGCAAGTCTTAAAGAGCAGCACTATTTCTTAATAAATACTCAAATTCTCAGGAAGCCATGGTATTTATTATTGGAGCGAAGCTCTTTTACCGGGGTCACGCGCGGCGAGAGTGAACTTGTAAAAATTGTAATAGGACGCTTTGGTGAGACGCTTCTTCTTTTATTTGTCGCAGTTCCACGCAGCTTGGTTGCTGCTTGATCTTCAGACGTGCATGTACCCCGCTCCCCGGCCCCCTCCAACTTAAAAATAATGATAGTGTTGAAATAAGTTCACTCCAGCGTAAAGTACGAATGGTACAAAAAATAATTCTAAATAATTTAATTTTCTGCTCCAGCGGATTTTGGTACTATGGATCCCTCATATATCCCTCATATATCCTCATATATAATAAAATATTTTTGTTAGTAGCCTAATGTGTTTCTCTTCGGCCTATCCTATCTCCCACACCTGTGTCGGTTTAGTTTCATGATTATGCTAAGAGGTCACTGCTCAACGGCCGCGATCAATGTGGTTTCTTCATCTAGTGTGATTGTGGATTTTCTAGACGTACTGTGGATCACTTCTTATTTAATTACTATCTTCTCAATAATTTCTCACACTCTCGGCTCGGCCAATGGCGGATGACGAGGCCGCCTCGGTCGGCGGCAGGGAGTGGTGCCGTTCCCAGGCCTTTACTATCCCAAAACCCCCTCCCCCCCCAGTCCCTAAATACTCTTCCCCGGGACATTCCCTCCCCTAAGTGTAATCTCCGCTCTAAAGCCCTACGTATTGTAATAACCTCCACCACGCATCAATAAATATCCCCTAATATTTTGTCCGTGTTTCCAGTTTCTACGTTGTATTGTGTATGTAATTGTCCTTTGTATGTGGTTCGTAGGTTAGACATATTAAAAGAAATCATCATCCCTCCAGCAACATATTTACAAACTGTCATAAAATCACCAGCTACCTAGCTACGTGAAGCTGCCACGAGAAAGAAGAAGAAGACGGAACGGAAGACTTCTGTCTTACTCGAACTGGAAAAGGAGAAAGGCCATTCATTATTTACCTTCCACCCAGGAAATGCCATCTCCTCTATCATCTCAACCCCGTCCGGGTCGTGGGCGTTCTCTTCCGCAAACTCTCTTTTCACTTCGTCGTGTATGAATATCGAAAACTCGAGGAATGGGAACCGTTTCGTCAACGGTGTCTTCTCGGCCGTTTCAAAATCCAGGTTATTAGCCACCATCCACACGAGTTCTTGGGTCCATGTGGTGCCGGAGCGCGGGTAGCTTACGACCCAAATATCGTCGGGGCGGACTTCGAAATTGTAAAAGTGGACGGCGTGCTCTTTGTACTTGCTTGGAAAGAACCATTTTTTAGCGCCGACTTGGACGAATCCGGTGCGCTCGCCTACAAATAAAATGTGTGTCTTGTTACATCAGCGGGAAAGTATCGTTGCAAAATTGGCGTGAATGAGAAACACACGTTTTCGCGAAAAAAGCACAAGAATTTATGCGTCAATTTTCCTCAAATTTTCGGGGTTTTACTACTACCTTTAATTATATAACTATTCATCAATACTACTACTAAGTAGTATTAGTAAAATCCCGAGAATGCGGGCTAGTAAATAATCGTTTCGTTAGATACTGATTACAAAATTGAATAAGGGCCTAAAATGCAATCGTGTTAACAAAAAAATATCGCCGGCTTCTTTCCCAATCGTGTTTATTGTTTGTTGGCCAACAACCTGTTCCATTTAATTTAATCTACGTCTACACTGGGTGAAATTTCAAAATTCTTATCTTCCCGGAAAACTCTCGAAAAATCATAACTCACCGGAAAAATCTCTGAGAAGCTCGTCGTTGGTCTCTTTATCGACGAAATCGATCGAATACGGAAACTCGTTGTTGTTCAGCGGTAAATTCGTGTCGGTGTCCATATTTCGTGACGCGCGCGACGCTCAGAGCAATTTCAAACAAAATGAGCTGCGTTTGTCCATTTGTCCAAGCCGGTGAAAGTACTCCCGACGTTTCATTATGAATGTACTTAAGTTCGTTCGCGGCAATATTGCGACACCGCCAAGAGAAACCACCGTCATTATTTCGTCGTCGTGTAGCGACACCTTACTTTTTCAATTTTATTATAGACCTCATTTTGACCACTTCCGTCAATCGATCGATTTGATTCGGAGTTCGCGCCACTTAAGCGAAATTGCCAGTAATGAGAAAAAATACACATTTTGACAGTTGTAATTTATTTCTACGAATTTAATAATCAATTAATCTTTTTAAAGAATCGTTTTCCCACTGACGTATCATGGAGGAAAGTCTGAAAAATAATAAAGAGTATTTGTATGGTGAAAATATTATTTTGATGTACAGCGATACTTACAACTATCATTCCGTCTTGATCAAACTCATATAGCCTCGTCGACTTTATTTCCTTTTCGTCGATTATGACTTTTCCATCTATGACTAGTTTATCGCCATTAAAGCTCGCTACACACTAAAATAATTCGAATTAAAATAACTCATTCTTATTCTGATTGTCACATACATACATTTAAAATGGTACTGTCAGCCATCGTTTCTTGATACGGTTTTCCAAGTTGAAACTCTATCTTCGACGTCCGTAGCATTGATGATGTTGTTATCGACCAATTATCACCATCAACAACTATTTCCACAGTCGGCGAAGTTGAATTCATCATTTTTCTCGCAATAAAAGGAACACCGATAGCAGCAAAGTACTCATCCATGCCTTCATTCTTCTCATGTTTGTACTTTCCAACAGCATGATCTGTATTAACCATTTTGCACAATTCCAACAATCAAACCGAATTGCGACAAGCAGATTTCACAACTAATGATTAATTATTCTACGAGTGATTACAAAAGTTATCGAAGCACTGGCAAGATAACAAGTTACGTTTTTGCGGATAACGGATGGATAAGATAGATAAATAAAACAAGTCATGATGTTCTCACTTTTATTTTGTCCTTTATTCAATGATCGCCGCTAAACCACAATAATTAAAAAAACACATCAAATTCTACAAGAGTATTTTTTATCATCAAAAAAAAGAAAAATACCCGTAACAAAAATATTAAAACAAACGATAAAAAGCAGAAAGTCTGTTAACAAATATTCTTTTATATACCAGAGGAGAATAATAGTTTCTGTTTTAGCTTCTTCTTCTTCTTCTTCTTGCCCCCGGGTTCAGATATGTTAGTATTCTCGAGGGCGGCAGTAATTGCATCGCTCAGATTCATGGTGTAAGTTGACGGTATCGGCGATTCTTCATCGGAGGAATAGAAGACTATAGTGATAGGCTTAGATGGCTTTGAAGTAGAAGCTTGAGGTTGATTTTGAGGGCGCACTGTCCAAATTCCGCTGGTGGAAGCCATCTGTTAAAAAAAAATGATGTGGGCCTTAAAAAGTCGAAACTTTACACGGTGTAAATAATGACATGAGCATCACTGATTAATTTACTAGAATTCTTAAAATAAACGAGTTGGAATCGGAAATGCATTTGAATCTAGAAGATGAAGCTAGACGATGTCCAAAATGCAAGATTGGTCAGAAGTAGAGTGAGGGGACGGTCTGTTAGTTCCGTGCCATTGTTATCCATTAAAGCTTCTTTCGATCTGAAAACAGCGATCGAATAGCTGTTTTCGTGAAATAAAGAAGCCTCTCTCAAAAATCTGCAAATTGCTGAAAGAAGACAATACCTATTTTCTTAACAATAAATTGAACAAGTGAAACATTTGAAAGAAGAGAGGCGATGCATTATTGTTATACCTTAGCGAATGAAGGGCCGTTGTACTGAGGCGGAGAGGGTCCAGGTATCTGGTGGTCGTCCGAGCGAGACCACGTTTGAGGTGCCACGGGAGTTAAAGGCACCCAAGCTTCGCCAACCTCCAGAGAAGGGGGCATCGGTAGGGGGTGATGACCCATGGATAATTCCAGCTGCTTTTTTTCCTGGCGGATGATTCGTTGCTCTCTGCGACGCTCAGCACGGTCTGCCCGTTTCCGTTTCCAGGCGCGCTCTTCTAGTTCATCTGTACAAAAAAAAAATAATCTACAATAAGTAATATCTAATACTTAGTTTACATAAGTAAACTTTGAAATACAATAACGTACCGCTGAATTTTTCTAATGCTTCTTGAGTGACGGCAGGAGGAGAGAGTTCTAGTTCTACAACATCAAACGGGCAGTGAAGAGGCAGATGCGATAGCCATCTCAGTTTCCTGCAATTGCACAAAAACATAAATAGGAGATATTCACAACGGAATTTACCACATATTTTCTGCCATGTCTACTATATTTTCACCAGTGCTTGGCGGTTTGTCAACATTTTCTATAAATTTAATTGCAACTCAATCAAAAATTGATTTATTAGACTAAAAAGTGAGACTTTCATATCACTGCTGAAAAGTGACTTTTCCGTTACCGTTACTAGATAATTTTAAAACACTCAAGTTACTTTCATACTTTCTTGTTTCGACGGAAACTGATCCGCTTAATCGATGTAGCAATTTTCCAGAGATCGTAATAGGGGCTCTGGCGAGTGCAGTCGAGCCGGTATGGTTGTCATCGCTCCACGAGCAATACAGCATCCGTTGATTTATTCCCGATAGGAAAATTGCCTGACCGTCGGCAGCTGAAAAAACAACCATTATTAAATCATGAACATCAGCCGCTCTTATGAGAAAAGACTTATCTATTACTTTGGTAGAAATAGTAGTATTTGAAGTTATCCTCTTCAAAATTAATATTCTTCAGCTCTTCGTACATTTGCTCGTTCTGCACCTCGTCCGAAGGATCGGAACTCTGTTTCACAGCAGCATTGTCAGTACTCGAATTTGAAGAATTGTCGAGTGGGATGTCATCCATACCGGTCACAGCAAACCAGTCGATAGAATTGTCATGTTTTACATCCGATGTCTTTTCGGTCACGATGTCTGTAATTTCGGTTACAATCTGAGGTAAAGGTGTAGGATCTTCGACGGATTCCATAGTGATTTTTTTGCGGGAAACGAGCAGTTCCAGCGCTTGTTCAATGTATACCACCTCAGTGGTGTCTATTTCATTGGCCAATTGGGAGAGGAGTTCTTTACGTTCTCGTGTAATTATGCTCAGCACCTGTAGAAATCAAAGATAATAAAATTCAGATAGAAACCACTATCCATCAATTTTGAAGGGAATTTAGCTAGTGTTTAATGTTCATATTTAAAAAAAATACATTATTGCATACATATTACAAATTTCTTACATATTACAAAAATTACATAGACACCGAAGTTAAAAATGATTCAATAACGAAGGCAAAAACAAGGAAATGGTTTATTTATACAGTTTTTTAATTATAAATGCACTGGGAATTGTCAAGCTCAGTGTGGCTTTCAACTCGCGCCCTTACTCTATCAGATTCTCCCGATCCCCCGTCTGGTTGCAGGTTCGAAGTCGCTTGCGTGATCCTCTACCTCAGACAGCGGCAATTCCGAACTGGAATTATCGTGGATCCTTGGCGTCCTTTGCTCGGTTTGCCACCCGAGTTCGGGTGGCCATCGAATCATTTCTAAGAATAGATAGCCCGGCCGGTTTGCCCGCCCCGTGTGCAAGCTGTCCAGATCAGCCCGAGTTTCCGTCCCCGGATCCACAGCACAGCGGGTCCACCAGGTTGGTCCCTCTTCGAGGGCCACAATGGCTTCGTGGAGTCTGGGCTATAATGGCCGTTGTTTTGGTCGGCCCAGCTTGCGGAGCAGCTCCTATTCAGGAGCCTCCTAGAAGAGGGACCATCCCGGTGAACCCGCTGAGCGGTTGACCCGGGGACGGGAACTCGGGCATGACCTGGACAGCTGGCGCACACCGATTGTAGTCAATGTGTTGCCACTGACATATTCTGAAGGAGTTTAGAAGTGTATGCTTCTTAAGACAGCGAGGGTAAGTACTTCTACTGCTTATCCATAGATATGATAGTGGGGGCCATCCGATCTCAGGTGAGAGTTGCCGAGCAAAGGCCGCCCCGTATCCGCTACATCCCAGTTAGGGATACCGCTTTAGAAGTAGAGGACCGCGCAAGCGGCCTCGGACCTGAGACCAGACGGGGGATCGGAGGAATCTGATTCGAATCTGGGAGTAAGGGCGCGGGGATGACCACTGGGTTTGAAAATTCCCAGTGCCTCGCGGTAAGGCATTGGCTTCTTACGGGCTTAGGTGTAGCTCGGTAAGTAGATCCATATGTCATCGTCGATCGGCGTATCTACTAAAGTCTCTGCGTTTCGTCTCGGGGTGATTGAACGAACATATCGTTAAAACGCTCCGGGGTAGATGGGTTCGCCGTAGCAGGTGACACTCCTAGTTGCTTCCAGTGAAAAGTGTAAAAAAGGCTTTAAACTCGTTTATCTCAAAACATACTATTGCAGATTGCAGCATTTTGTCATTTGAGGGCGGAATGGTTAAAAAGAAAATGCTAGTTAATTGTGTTGCACTCGAAGAAAGCTATGGATCATTAAATTTTCAATTAGACGTAACGACATTACACTAATGTTAAAACAGTCTCACCATTGCACAGGATCCTATCGCATTGTTATATGGAAACATCAGTATTAATGATGCCACTGCAGGGTGAAATGCTCGAGCCGTCCAGACAAGACTGTTGTACCGTAAGTGCTTCTTATACGTCAAAATGCACAACGGATAGTCCAGATGGTATAAACTTACATAATAATCGAGAATGACGTCTCATACAATCAACTTTCATTGTCACCTGCTACGGGCGAACCCGTCTACCCCGGAGTATTTCAACGAACTTTAATGTTATATAACCCCGAAGTGAAGCACAGAGACTTGATGGACGTATACAATTCTACGTACCAAGCTCACCACTGCCCGTCAGAGACCTACGCCTTACGGCGAGGCACAGGGAATTGCCACCCTGCGGGCAGCCTTACCCCCTGACTCATAGACTTGGTTGGATTCCTCCAACCACCCGTCTGGTCGTGGGTTCGAAGTCACTTGCATGGTCCTCTACCTCAAGCGAGCGGTAATTCCTAACTGGAACTATCGCGGATACGGGGGCGTCCTTTACTCGGCACCTCATCTGAGATCGGGTGGACCACGAATCATTTCTACGAGTAAGTAGCTTGAGGTATCTACAAACCCTCGCTTTCTTAAGAGGTACCCCTCCAAGTATCAGTCAGTGACAACACGGCCGGTATTCCCGTTTCGTGTGCCAGCTGTCCAGTTCTGCCCGAGTTTCCGCCCCCGGATCCACCGCACAACGGGTTCACCAGGTTAGTCCCTCTTCGAGGTGGCTCCCGGATAGGAGCTGCCTCGCGATCTGAGCTGATTAAGTTGACATAACGGCCATCATAGCCCAGCCTACACGGAACTGTTAAGAACATTCTAACATTACAACTGATGGTTTTTGGGTTTATTTCTGAGGAGGGGGGGGGGGGGTGCAAGATTTATATTATTATAAATATTAATTATTTGATCTGAGTCACACACTTGTCATTTATGTACATTACAATGAACCACCGCTCTTAACAAACCGAATCATACACCAAGTTGCTATGCTCAATGATGGGTTGTCGGTTGGTAGGTAGATACCCACTGCGTCATCGTTGTCCAGAGTTCAGCAGATGTTGTTAAACAAAAAACACATGTGCAACCCCGACAAAGCTCTGCTCTACCACTGGTCATTTATCCCTGAAGTTTTTGTGCGGTGCATTTTTTTGTTAATGAATGCAAGCAATGGCTAACTAAACCCATTGCAAAACAATTAAGTTTCTTTGCCTAAAAATTGTCTAGTGTTGGTCTCTGGCAAGTGTATGCACGAAACATAAAATCTAAAAACTTAAATGGTAGGATGGTACAGCCCAACCTTCCAAATCATCAAAGTATTAACACATATATTTCGTTTCAGGGATTTGGGGGGGTTGCCTGCTCCCCCCCGGCTACGCACATGGCGTAGCATCTTTATGAAACCGTGTCTTTGTTTGGCCATTATTGCAGTTAGGGAGATCGTTATTTAGGGAGTCCACGTACATATTTTTTATGATAGCATACAAGTTAGATAAGCATCTACATCGGATGGGACTATTTGAGACTGGCCTGTGCAAATTTTGCATTGAGAAAGTGGAGACATCGTTTCACTTTCTGTATGGGTATAGATCTTGAACTTAATCGCTAATGCAATCAAGGATCCGACACTTTTGAACCCAAGTGCGATTGAAGAAATCGGTCCTTCAAAGATGCTAGAGTTAGTAGACGCACAGGAATGGGGAATGAACTGTACAAGCAAACGGAGACACGGAGACGTATAACGCATAATGACTATTTTATCATAAAGCACATACCATAAAACAAGACAGTAGCAGAAAGACTGAAGGTGTAAGCCAGTGGTTGCAGTTCTCCAAAGCGATGACCCCCATGAACCACGATACACAAAACAAAGGCTGCAGAATCAGGCTGAAGGTCAGGAAACTCTTCAGAGAGTCCACCTCTTCGGTCGTGGCTGACTTCCAGGACAAATTGTCCAGGGACAGGCTCGTCAGGTCAATCTTAGCCACGTTCATCGAAGACTTGGCACTGCTGGACTGGCCGACGGTAAGGTTGACGTCGACCATATCGGATATCCTGGAAATACACGCCAATTACATTAACAATATTTTTAAAATATATATTGAAAACAGTGTTTTACAGTCCGTGTAGTTAGCTCTCCGGTAGGTAGTTATCAATGGAAAAACGGCTGATGTTGCATGGTTTTTTTTTGTTTTACTTGGAAACTACAATTTCGTGGTGTGGTCTCAAAAACGATGAACGACCCATTCAAAAACAGCACTCAAATGGTAGGAAGTGAGACCAAGAGAAGGAGAAGAAACGATAAAATTGGCGATATTATGAGTTAACTACAATAGGAAATCTATTAGAAGAATGGAAAAGGGAAGACTTTCGAAAATGATGATACTTTGGACTAACCGGTGAGACAAGGTGGGATTGCAGCCTATTGTTGTAACAAATTAATAAATAAAACAAAAAAACAACAAAATTTTATTGTGATACAAAATCACATAGCAAAAGCATCTCAGCAGAAGTAGCTATTCACACGCACACGAAATCAGCACTATCACAGTACGTGATGAGCAGCTCCATAGATGTACTTCCGGTTTCGGTTCCGCCGAACAAGACGCTGGAATGCGGATATAGCTGACTAGCCAAAAGTCAGCCATGGCATTACGAGAGCGGGGATGAAGCGAGACAGCGTTCTATAAAAGAATGAGACAGGATGATGCGCCTAGCAGCCAAAAGTGAAGATCAGCGAGCGGCCTGGGGACTAATCTGACATCATTTCCGGGACTCGACAGAGTTACAAATAGATAAATTTATGGCGGCGTCAAGCGTGGGCTCCGTGTCGCAGTTAAGCGCATAATGGCAGCCTGCGGTCAAATATATGTATGTCAGTATGCACGTACACACATGTGGCGACGTGCAAGGGAGAGAAAAAAGCGAACGAAAAAGGATCGACGTAACGATGAATTTCAGCAGTTCTTTCAGCGACAAGGAGAACATAGTGATATAGAAAAAAGAAAGAAGATCTATATTTAGTTATATAAGCCATAATAACCAGTATATGGCATTGCATTTCATGGATCGATTGCCGCACCATAACTTGCTTGATTTACAGCAATAATGACAAAGTTCGTTCATTTTATCGCAGACTTCATTTCGAACCACCGAAGGTAATATCCGCGAAAATCAGCACACCGGGAAGAAGGAGAAAAATACTGTGAATAGAAGGAATGTCGATGCTATTATATTTTGCATATTTGGTTACTGGAATAATTCACTGAAACACGACATGAAATACTACGACATAACGATGGAAGAATGGGGAAAGCTGGCAAAGGATGAGAAAGCTACAGCAATATATGATCTGGAAGAAAGTGGATCAGAAGACAATGATACTCAACAAAGTAGTGAAAGAAACTGTGAAAAGGAGAACATTACTCTGCTTTCTCTCACTCTGATCCATAACTCAGCCATATTTCTATTATTGGATTTAGGTTGTTTAATGCTGGTCAATCATTCTCATATCCCACCATTCATACAGCAGGTTTTCTTATTTACATATACATAATATGCCCCCTGGTATTACGGTGGTCTGAGCGAATCCTGGCTGAGATGATACAATCGAATTTAATCTAATCTGCAAGTAAGTGTTATGATTATTCAACTACAGTAAGCTTTAATATCTTACCCAGTTTGTAATGGCATTCCGATGCTGTCCGTCTGTGATGTCCTCGGTTGGTTCAAGTCGTTCATCTCCTCCATGCATTCCATTCCGCTTATTGAAATATCATCTAAATGCTTGTCGTCCTGCAGTATCGGAGCCATGGCCACTCCATTTGTCATGTCTTGATTCAACATTTCGTGTATTTTCGACGTTATGATCTCCGTCTTTTTTCGCGAAAGACTTCTGCGTAGGAATAATTAGTAAAGTAAATACAAACGAAGCTGCCATGGAATTCGACCGGAGTCTATTGTGCCAACAAGGGTCTTACAGTAACCCCAAAACCATCAATACAGTTTATGCAAGATGGCTCTAAATCCAAAAAACTTTCTCAATAATAGAGAAGACTTCAGATTGGATTCTGGAGGTCGATTCGTTCTCTAAACGGTATCATTTTCCTGAAAGTCACGGATGCACAGCCTTCCATTCAGATCCCTATCTCGGAATATGGCGCTTATTGTAGAATTAACTGTTGGGAATCAAATATCCTAAAAGACCATAAGCACAAATTAAATAAATACTATGATCTTTCAAATGCTGTCACCTGGAAAGGCTTCACTGTTTACCTTCCCGCGGTGGAAGTAGGCGGTCGTGGCCTCCCAGCCAAATCTCTATTTCACCTATTTAAAGATCTGGAGAGACCAAGATCCCTTAAACAGGTGAAACTGAGATTTGGCTGCGAGGCCAAGAACGCCAACTTTCACCGCGGGAAGGTGAACAGTGAAACCGTTCCGGGTGACCGCACATGCAAGGTCATGGTATTTATTTAATTTATATTTGTAGTCTATTGGATATTTGATTCCCATGGAACGGTTAATTCTACAATCTCAGGCCGTCTGCCGAGATAGGGAGTAAAGAGTTATATCTGGACGAAGGGCTGTGAATCCGAGATTTTCATGGCTGTGCATGACGTAGCATAGCATCATTTTGGACAATTGATAATGCTTAGAGACCAAATCGACCTCCAGAATTCAATCTGAAGCATTCTCGATTATTGAGAAATGTTTTATAGTGGGATGTTTTTTTTGTTTTAAAGTCATCCCATACAAACTATATAAGGAGCAGTGTTGAGTTCTATAATTATTGTAAGCAGAATAAGCTAGCAATATCTTTGTTATACCGACCTTTGACCGACTATGGCAAATATCGTATTGGATATTATAAAGACGCATACTGGCAGCATACATCCTATAAGCATTCCATTTTCGACTGACATCCAACAGTAGAAACTGGTCTCATACTTCTCCATTGAGAAAGAATAGAATATCTGAAATATAACATTAACACATGGTCAAACAACAGAGACTATCTTTCCGATATTTCATTCCATCAACCTTAAAGCGACATACGATAAGTTGCGAGGAAAGAAATGAGATTCAAATGCCGCTGTAAACATATCTTACATTTTTGTAACGACGTTATAACATAACAATTATGAGGTTCAATTTCGAATTTCATAAACATTATAACCCACTTTACATATTTAAGGATATGATTTCGGCGTTTATCAAGTCAGGGTCAGCAGTGTGGGTAAATGGTGAGCGTTTATAGAGTGTAGTATCGTTTACACAAATAACCACTTGTAATCAGTTATTGATAGTTTATTGTTGAGAAAACTAATTCAAAAGAACAGTTAGTATATATTTAATTATTTATACCATATAGAATAGTTCTTAACTTAGTATTAATTATATTTTATCTGTTTCAAGTAAGCTGGCCACATACCCTTGGTAGACATTAACATGTAAGAAGTGAAATCATGTTGTATCAGTATTTAGGGAACCTGCTCCTTCCCAAGTAACACTTTTCTATTAGTTTTCCAATGGGAGATACGAATACCTTTTCATCAGTATCGACAGACGCGAATAGCTTTCATCGGTATCGACAGACGCGAACAGCTTGCATCTGTATCGACAGACTATGTTGGTTTAAATTAAACTTTTTAAACCAACATAGCTGTTCGTTTAAAAAGTGAAACGGATTGTAAAGGATGAAATAAAACAGTTTTTGTTTGATGCCTCAAAATCATCAAAGGGAGAACGACCAGCGAGCGTAACAAAACACTGGTGGGGAATCCCCACAATTTATTCCTTCTTATTTTCGTTGCTATTGGAAACAAAATAAAAACGTTGTTTTACACATTGAAAAACGGTTGATTTTTGTGTAATTGTAACATAACTCGGTTTATGAACCGTGTTACGTTAATGATAATGACTTTTTATTCCCATTTCCATCTCATTCATCAAGAGAGAGAAGGAGGAAGGGGAGGGGGCTCGCGATGGATGCGGTGGCACGGGGGAAGGGGGCTGTAACATTCGAAATTCGATCTATATGACGGCCTCAGGCGCGCAACAACCAACTAGTTGTGTATGGCAGCCAAAGTCGTGTCGGTATGCAAGCAGTAGTGATGTGCAATGGCTATCTGCCGCATGGTCGATCCAGTACACCATCCTACGCTACAACCTTATAATTTTGATAAGGGCTTACCAAAACCAATACGGCGGGCATACCATACGTGAAGAGGTATGAACATTTTATATCTGGATTGTAGCCAAGATCGTTGGCCCAATTTGCAGTAGCTTTGCATTGCATCAGGAGCCACGCGCAGCACACAATATGAGAATAATGTAATAAGATTGCCACCATTTCGCAGCGGGCGCACGACTTTGTATCCTAGAAAAAACATAAATGTTCACTTATTATTAAGTGAAATTTACAGATTTAAAATTAAAAAATAAAAGAAAATCGATGCCGGAATGCACAGATTTTGTATTAAGACGCATGCTATTGACATTTTAAGAAACTAAACAAAAAATATTCCAAATTGTGCATTTATTTGTTGGGTATAAAATTAAATTAGTTAGAACCTTATAACGGTTGTTTTTTATAGAGGTAATAGAGCTATAAGTTGGCAACACTTTTTTAACTGGCGGTCATTTTGTCAGCTGTAATGTGATTTATGTTTAGTTTGGTTTGGCATTTCAACATCAATAGACTGACGCCTGAACAACGCTTCCAAATTGTGCAAA
>JAOPUG010000215.1:27684463-27695156 GCA_027564375.1 Micropterix facetella | reverse complement strand
ACATTATTTATATTTATGATAATTTAATGGTTTTTCTGGCTACCTACGAACCTACTAATTCTGAATCGTGATAATATTCTAATTCTAGCATAATAAAAAATATACGATTGAATTGTTGGTTTTAAAAAATACATAAAAGAAATAAAAAATGTGTTAAAAAAAATCATAAAATAAATAAAAAAATCATAACTTTGAACTTTTTTCGAGGAAATTAAGGGATATGTGTATGAGGGTTTTGAGAAGAACCACCCCTGACGAGGAGAATGGCGTGTTTCAGGGTTTTTCAAAAATCCTTCCTGAAGAGGTTGGTTTTTAATGGTGTAAATTGCTAGATATCTAAGTTGTAATTTTAGTATATAATTGCGTAAAGTCCTGTTACCTAACTAAATTCCACCCGGGCAACGCTGGGCAATTCCGCTAGTTTATGAATAAAAACCGATGGGATCTAATCACACGAAACCAACACAACTCTTTACATTGAGACAGAAGGGTCAGCGATCTACTCTTCTGATTCCGAAATATCTCTGGATTCCTATGATTTAAAATCTGGGTTTATCACTCGCGATTTCTGGCTTCCTGCCCACCCGTTCGCAAATCCTATGCATCAACAACGACAGTCATAACATTTCAATAAATCAAAAAGTAATAATGCAGTGACTTTTCTGTAAATATGACATTAAAAGCTAATCATACTAAACTATTGTAATTGAACATACTACTTGACCCACTTTAATTTAAAAAACATAAAGTTTTTTTTTGTTTTTGAATCATATTGTCGGTGATGCCGTTCATGTCTTCATCGCTAAACGGTTCTCTTTGGCTGGAGCAGACTGAATTGGAGGACGTCGTGAGTCACGATACGAATGGCGTCCGCCTTATGAAGGTCGATGTCTTTAGTCTATAGATGGTTTCCAATTTCATTCACGGTACGGTTAGACAGACAGATCTATGGGAATATCGGACACGTTTTGATAGAGAAAATGCCGTATACGAGATCACGTCAAATCTCTATCACTTCCGCGTTCCACATTCAAATTACAAATAAGAATGACGTTATCGTGACGTCATATCATCTCGTATACGATATTTTCTCTATCGATTTAAAAATCACCCCCCTGGGCAGTCACAAGTCGATTACCAAAACTTAAGCGAAGATAGAAAAAATAAGTGTTAATAAATATGCTACTATACTTATATTAGAAGAAAATTTAATTGAGATTGTGAAATATTCAACATTTTCGGTGTATAATGTACTGTTTCTCAATAAAATGCAAATGGCCAAAGGTCTTTAACATTTTACTAATGAGATTTTGAGGATTTATAATGAGATATCAATGGCAATAGTCGTACTCTTAAATTTAACTAACCACTTTCCTCTTGCAGAGCTTAACATGTGCCACGGGGAAATTTCGATATAATTAGAATTCAGGATTAATGTCCCTAATAAAAGGTAAAAAGACAAAGACTTCGTTGAAAAAATAAAGATTTCACATTTATTCACATTTACTTCAAAAAATCCCATTTATTCGCATCCATTTGGTAAAAACGAAAATTACGTCTTTGGCCTTCATTTTATGACTCGAATAGAGTTGTTTATTATAATCAGACCGAAAATCGGATGATAACGAAAACTTATACCTACATCTTATTGCAGCAATAACTCCTAAATTATTACCCTCAGAGATACAAGTGCATATATTTTTCTTAGCATATGTATAGTATAGTCAATTCGTCAATACGACCTTGATTTTACGTCGCGGTTGAAGGGGGTAGCGATAATTGATCAAATCTGGCTCAGTTATTTCCATTCAGTGTAACTCACGATCCAGACGCGGTAGTGCGGTGATTGGGGTGTCTGCGTAGAGACAATGTCGTAGCAAAATACTTAAAATAAATCTGGAATATTCTTAAAAATTCATAATGTCAGTCGTAGCCCGCACGAGAGCCGAGTGGAAATATTAATTTCGCATTTCATTGGAAAGATGAATATCTGGGTCACACATTGGTACTTCAATGTCCGGCGCCGAGCGAGCGGGACGGTTTCGGGGGCTTGCAAATTTGAGGCGCCGAACACGGAGAACGGCGGCGAGCTTCCGTATCGATCCATGCCTTCGCCGTCCCTGGGCCGATGGACATAGCAAGCAGACGACACCAATATATCTGCCGAAGACGTTTCCAAGCCGATGAGCATAGAATTAAGAAGCATAATTTTAGCGACTCTCTGCCATAGACATTTTACGGCTGAGCACCCTCTTTTTTCTCCAATTCCTTGATCGTTCGGGGCTGGACACCATAAAGATAATATATCAGTACATAACTAAGGAAATTGACGATATTGTTTGCGGTACTTTCATCGGTGGATAATGGTGAGGCGGTCACTTCACCCGGATCATAAACATTATCGGTTGAGAGCGTTTGCGGCAATTGCGGCCCACGCGCTCTGTAGCTCTCGGCTCGCCGATCAACCTACTTGCTTTATTTACTGCGATCGATTTGGTTTGGAGAGCCGCACTCATCTGCACGTCACAACCGACTCGCAGGTGGGGAAATGTCTATGTTGAAATGACGTCACCTTATGTATGTATACGTCACGCAAGTCATGTAGGCAGGTATTATGGAATATAGCCATTTCTCCGTTTGTGATAGTGTCTCATAAACAGTTCACCCTTCAGGTAACTTCAAACTAGTTGCAAAATGGAGGGTCAGGACGGGGCTGTGTAGATTGTTCACAAATAACGTACTATCAAAGATATTTAATCTATGGTACTATTAACTTTCGGACGGCCGGTCCAATCTCCGGTTAATCTTTTAAGAGCCTCAAGGCGGTAGGCGAGGGCAGAAACCCCGACTACCGCCCGGGTAGTTATAACACCTACGGTCGTCTTGTCTAACCGGGATGTCATGCAACGACAATCCCGCGCGTACCAGAAGGGTAAACGCGTGGGGGGTGAGCGCAGAGACCACCCCCTCCGTTCCGCCCCGAATGACCCATTTATTGACTAAAAAATACTAGATATAAAATACATTATAAATATTAATCCTAGGTCTTATAAGGTAAAATGTAGAGGTATATCCAAATAACAAAAAAATACGAGCTTACACACATTAATATAACCCAAGGTTATATACAAACAAAGAACAAGAACAGTAGATTTAAAAGAAGAAACAGTATATTTACAATGAGGCAAATACAGATGTGGCCAACCAGGTGAGGGATGTGTATACAGAATTGTGGGTCACGGGGCGGCCACGGTGGGAAGGTCTATCCAATGTCCTCAGGCAGGAGATATCCCCGCAGGGGCGGTTTGAAGGACGCACACAACGGGCACTTCGGCGGGAATTGGTTATGACCTACGACACTAATATTGCATGAGCAATGATTGAGCCTACATCGGATGGATCATGATTGTACGTATTTTTTGCGCAGGATACGGTTTGCCTGTGATGCCATCGCGCGGTTGTAGACGCAAGCGCGGGATATTTACGAATTAGCTTTGTGTAGAATTTTAAGTTAGAGTAGCGCGGAAACGCGTTGAGCTAAGAAATTTATTCTAATGTCGTTGTAAAGAACTTGCGGAGTACTACTAGCACCTAAAGTGAGACAATAAAAAGAGTTGCCAGAATAAGTGAAAATTGAAAATTACAACATAATTAAAGATGTCGTCTCATATGACTCGCAAATATGCTCGGGATTATATAGAAAACGCCAGTCAAAGGAAACATCGCATCGAAAGAAATGCAATAAGACTAAAAAGTCCAATGGCGAGAGAAAGCAAGAGCTACGGCAGCGTCGAAAAGAAAATGATGCAAGGCGAGTACGTAGCTGGTCTGTATATATACTATACACGATTGACGTTTTCACACAAATAAATGCGGCAGTGTCCGTCACTACTTATATGTATTTTTATGTTGTTCGAGAAGCGTCGGCTCGAGTCATGATAGGCTGTGTGCAATATAATCCAGGACCGCCGACCAGGACCCCCCCCCCCTCTGGAGGGAGGGGGGCGAGGTCCAGCAGTAAAACATTGTCTGGACCGACTATAAAATATTGATAGGTAGGTTGTTCGAAGCAAAGAAATCGATTCAGTTCGTAATAATCTCGTCGCTTCATATTATTATTTCAAAGCTTTGGTTACGGTACCTACGGTAAAACGAGCCCTTACCTATCTAATATCGATACTAAAAAAAAGTTTTATTGCAGTTAATAATTATATAAAAAAATGAAATTACAGATAAAATATATAAAACAAAATCATCCACATAACAATCGTTAAAAAAACAAAAAAAAACCTCATTATATTATATAAAAAGCAAACCCTGCATGTAGTCCGTAGACCACGCATACAAACACTGTAAATAAGGTGAATCCCCGGACGTAAAACCTATTATTAAAGAGTCACCTCGTCGGTAAGATAAAAAGGGTACAAAATTAATAATACAATAATAATTACTTAATACACAAACAAATAGTTACTTGAATCAAGAATGGGGGAATGCATCATAATTAGTCATCATTATATAAAGCTTTTTTAATTACTTCATCCCACCCCCGGCTGCCTGGATGGGTGGATGTTACTATGCACGATAACTCGAGTAAACTACGTCCGTTTTAAAATTGTCTTTTGCCAATCGATAGTTATGACCAATGTGCAGAGCCCAGTTAATTTTGGATTCTGTACGACCTAATTATTTTAATAATATTTTTTATTTAATTAATTCAACGACGCCGTCAGTACCCTCTATCGGCCCATGTGTTGGTATGTCATGAATTAGTATTCAACTCGGCCGCTAGATGGCGTCAAAAAGTCATTTGCATGTTTAGAGCTTAAAACGGAGCAAACGGTGTAAATAGCAAAAACAACAGTTGTTGACCATGATAAGACGCTTACGATATCGCACGGGGTCAGGCCATCTGTTTAAAAGAGAAACTGATATGTATTCCTTCCGAACAGTCCTTACCTATATTATATAGGTACAGTATAGACCTTACTCAAAATGAATATGTAACGCAATGGCCACATATTGAAAGAATGCGACACGCACGCAACAAAAATATCCAGATCTGGGGCTGTCGAACAAAACGCATTATAACTTGTAAAGCGTGCCTGAGATTAGTTCGCGAGGATGGCTTCGCAAATAGAGTATGTGACCGAACGCGATTATATTTTCAGACCTTTGCTAATATGCCAGGGTTATCAACTATGCAACGGATCTGTTTAAAAACATAACCCATGGCGAGCATTTATCGAGAATAATATAGCTTACCTCGCAAAAACTAGAAGGGTAGAAATTATGATAGTACTTATTCGTATTGTTTGAAATATACGAATTGTAAGAAACATTTTGTTTTTTTTTCAACATAGTGATATATGCATATAGATCTATACGTAGATTCCATATAACTGCAATCATTTGTAATCTAATTCTCACAATTGAATTATATAATCTCTTGATATTGTGGAAATGTTTTAGGTTACGTATTACCATTGATTATATAATGCTGTAGTAGATTTATCAACTTCATATTAGAATATGGCAGCCATATTTAAATAGCGATATGCAGGCGGCGCTAGTAGAATTGTGCGGCGAAACTACCACCAATTTAATTGGGCATATAAAATTGACAATGAATGTTTTTTTTTATAAACGACTGATTGATTATGAACCTTCATTTATTTATCGAGTGATAACAGTAACAGCTAATTTTAATGCCATCTATCGCATTTTTTATTGGCTGATTACATCAGAGAATTTTGAGTCAATGGATAGGTGGCCCTATTTTCGCTTGAAAATCAGGCAACCTCATAACTATAGAGTTGGCAACAATGCAGTTTCTGTTAGTTTTTTTTGTTAGTGGTTCGAGAGACGTATTTGAGTCATCTGAATTTTAGGTCGTTATTTTGAGCCATATGTTGCGTTTCGTAGTAAAATATTATGGCCAAAAAGTTCTACCGTACTGAGCAATATAATATAGTTATATAATCTATAGTATTACGAAACGTAGTACCTTAGAAGAGGAGGAGGCCGATCTTAACACGATAAACTGGATATTTTTCTGGCTCCAAGATGAAACGGTATTAATATATCGCTAAAAGAGCTGGCACGCCACAGTTATATATGTATAGATAGAATGGATAGAAGATAGTTATTAAATAATTCCATCCGAGAAAAATTGGCGCGACTGTACATCTGCCCACGAGTCGTTTTAAGCCGCCCTTATCCACGCAGAAGTACAGAAATATCACAATACATCTCGCTGATCAAATCGGGGAACGTAATTGAGTTATGGACGTGTTTTGTTTTGGTTGGATTGAGACCCCGGGGATTTGTCGTCTGCTTTAAATGTCCGAAGTTATCAAAGAAGAATACTTCAAGTTGTATTAATGCGGCGGAGAATAAAATAACGACGCAAACTAGACCGACGCGGCGGAAGATTTTAAGATTGAGTGAAATCAAAACATATTTGTATTTTTTTAATACGATTGCAACAGATGGGACTTTATAAAGTTTCTTAGATATACGGATAAGAAAACGAACCCTGTTAAAGTCATGAGGTGCATACCATGAGGGTGATTATTAATGACGTGACGGTTTGATAGAGGGGTGGCCACAGCTGCCTTTCATTGGCATTAAAACCCCTGCAATTTAACCCTGCAATCTAAAAAGGAACGTCGTCTACGGGCTACAGCTTTCTATCAACATTGGGGAGTTATTATCATTTCGTATAATACCAAATGTATTATTATAGCGCAGTAATACAGGAAGTTAATGCAGGTATATGGGGTGTTGTGTGTGAGGTGGCGGATTTTCGGTGGCGTTAGTTATTTTCGGAGTAGTGGGTCGTTTTTGTCCTATAAACAGGGTAAGAACATGTGCGAGTTTGTAAATGAAAACTTATATTTGCGACATCTAGCGCTAGCTATCAGATGGTAAGAGTATTATCTACTAAAACAAATAGGTGATTTAGTTTGAAGGGTAATTTTGCAATTTCTGGTGTCTGTTCGTCATGACATGATTTGTGGTGGAAAAAACTCGGTGTTTGAAATGCAAGTAATGGTATATGGCTGTTCTTTTTTGGATCATTGACGTCACGGTGAATAATGCTACATTTCTAGCTCTCCAGTACCGGGACGATACACTGGAATTTCGACGGAGCATTGTCCGTACTTTACTGCAGAACCACGGAACCGAAAGATTTCAACCCGGACACACTCGAAAGGTCCAGGACTAGCGTAGCTTATTCGGCGCGGAAGCACGATTCGGAGCATATAATCGGAAAGGCTCTGACGAGACTTCGATGTGCTTTATGTAAAAATGAAACCGTAACGGCCTGCAGTAAATGTGGGATCAATTTGCATGTCAAATGCTTCTATCTGTTTTATTCTTGAATTTTGTCGGTAAATAAAGAATAAATACAATAACGGCATTTTTTATTCAGCACTAATTTAAAGTATCACATTTGACCCAAAGTTCAACTCATTAAAGAAAAAATACCTTTCCCACTCCCACCTCTAATCTTCACTTGAAGCCTTCATAAAAACCCTTCAGGTATCCACATACCCAAAAATGAAAGATATCGGAGACCAAAAAAAGTGCTGAGCACGCGGCTGCCAAAAGTGGGCATTTGGACGTATTCGCTTTCTCTTTTGCTTGCTTGCTTATTTGTGCGATTTTTAATTTTCGGTTATGTGAAAACTAGTGCCCGTATAGGACACGAGTTTGTATCGAAACACAAGTTTGTATCGATACTTTCTTTCATAAACTTTTTCTCTATTGTGTCTTTTAGTAAATTTACCAAAAGGAATAAAACCGCTTGGCACATACGTCTTTACTAAGTCGTATTTTTCAAGCTAATGTGTAATATTTGAAATATGTCTATATCTAGGGCTGTCGACAACGGTGTGTTCAGGTGTCGGGCAGTTCTTGTTGCAACGTCATAACTTTCATTGAAATGCGAATCATTTTCCGATATCTAAAGTGGCTTTTCATAGAATCTGCTGTGTCCTCGGCAGTTTCCTGATAGAGAATAGTTTCCTGGCAGAAAATTAACCTCAACAGTTTCCCGACATAGCATTTTTTTTATAACACGATTGTGATAAATCAGGCGATGTCTGCGCGTAATGCATACAAATTTGTAAATTATTCGCGCTACTCGACCATCGTAAATGTAATATCGTGCACTTATATGACAGCGATTTATTTATTTTATTTATTTATTTGCAGCTGCTAATACGAAAAAGAAGCGCAAACATTACAAATAGAAACTAAAAATAGACAAAGACTACAAACGCGATATAATAAAAATACTCTTAATAATGTAATAAAACTACAAACGCTGCAAATTGGGGGCAATTAGATATCCTGAGGATATCTCCTGACCTATTTTTTCAGCACACACCTATTATTTGTATCAATCTCCATTTAGTGAAATCACATAAATCAAAAAATTAATTTAAATAAAAATAATCAACATCAAAGATCACGACAAAAATAAAAAAGACAAATATCATTCAAAAGAAAATCTATAAATCTTTCACTTCTAAAAATCTTCTTTAAATAACATATTAGAAGATTAAGTCAAATACTTATTAGTCTTAAGGCTAGATTGTATTTCAATGACTTATCCAATGTGGTATATCATTTATAAAAAAATACATATTCTTATTGTGGTCCTTGAATATTCTAATAGATTTCGATAGCAATGCCATTTTCCATCGATTCCATACAGCTACAGAATAGTAAGCTATTCCAGAATAGTAGATTCCATACAACTGCACTATAGCCTGTAACTGCGATAATGATGGAATTAAAATCAATATTCTTGTAAAAAGCACGTTTTATTTAATTCGAAAATTTGGTATAAAAGTTATTAAAGGCTTCCTTTCCATTCGAACCTCATCCTAATCTGGATCCAACCTTCATCGAAACCATGACGAATCGCCGAAATGAGGAAGAACAGCCATCTTAGCCGGAGATTAACAGTCGAGCCGGAGATTAACCCTGCCGTTATAGGAGTCTATTATGTTTATGGGTATTTTATTTTTCATCGTTGAATAATAAAAGCTAATGGAGGAGTGCTTTGATAACGTGGAATTTGGAAAAAATAACAGGTAGAAATAATTTTATAACATGTCCTTGGCTATACTTCTGTGCAGCTACAGTCGAATAAAAAAATGTAACGAACGAATAGAATCAAAATATTCATTGAAAAACTCTTAGTTTACATAATACAATAAAAAAATCCAAATACGATAATCAATTTACAGCGTTTTGGTATTTTCTTCGACCTCTCTGAAATTATTTTAGTGATTAAAAAATGCAATAATTCAAGATCCCACAGTGCGCCAGCAGGGTCGGCCCCAGGGCTGTGAAACACGGGTGACTGTTCGGGGCGCAACGATCCAGGGGCGCCAAAATCACTGAATTACGAGCCACAAAAATGAGTTTATTACGCGATTTACGTTTATTCTCTTTTTAAATTTACACAAAATTTCACAATAATTCAATTCTAAGGGCGGCATCGCTCAATATTATCATAACTCTGGAATAGCGCGCCGTCACCGTTCGGCCTGTTAGAACATAAAACCATTTTTTTCGCCTCTACAACATTGTTGTAGAGGGGGGAATATCATGAATCTTTTAAAATTAAACTGTGTCCCGAAAATCAATAGTTTTTTGCATATTCGACAAAATAGATTTAGGCGTTTTTTCAAAAATCACCCCGTATTTCACTCTCAATCAGGAATTTAGCAACATGGTAAAAGGATCTTGAATGGACATTGAGGAAATCACATAAGGCAGCTCTTCTCTAATTTAACCTACCTCGTGCCTCTTGCCGTATCGGAGATAGCAGTAGTGGTATCACTTAAAACGGACAATTTGTATGTTTTATCTCTTTGGAAAGTTGTACAATTTAATAATAAATAATAATAAAATATTTACAGGATTTTGTACATAAAAAACTTCTTTTTCTCATTTTGACATAGCATTGAATTTCAAATTCGCTGGACTAATTATTTGCTTGATCAACATTGCTGGAACAATTACTTCGGCTCAAAGTAGTTTGACAAGTAGTGTCAGTGATGCAGCTTCATTCCATCCCAATGAGCAAAATTCACAGTTGTTTGTTCAAACCTCAGCAAAGCTTTCAGTCGAAAAGACGGGTCACAATCTAATATCCTCCAATCCAGGACTGTGGCCTGAGGTGATAGGCGAGACAGATAAAGTTTTTTTGGTTAGAAAGGGTCCGGCCACCCCCTTATATGATTTTGATTTTCCTTCTGATGATCAACATAGAAGATTCTCGTCAAGACAGTATAAAAAACCCCTAAAAAATGGAGAACAAGTTTTAAGACAATGGTTGGTTTATTCCGTGTCTTAGGACTCATTGTACTGTTTTCCTTGTCGACTTTTTGCTACTGCATCTAGTTCTAGCGCTCTTTGCAATAGGGGGTTTAAAGACTGGAAACCTTTGAGTGAATCCTTGACACTCCATGAAAATTCCAAAACTCATATTACTTCGGCCACCTAAGTGGTCAAGTCTTGAAATCGTGCGCGAAAAAATGTTTGTATGCACGATAACTTGAGTAAACTAACTCCGATTAAAAAAATACTTCCGCCAATCGATAGTAATAGATAATGTGCAGAGCCCAGATGATATTGAAGGTTGTCCGACCCACTGTTTATTTTTTAT
>JAOPUG010000215.1:27647388-27658094 GCA_027564375.1 Micropterix facetella | reverse complement strand
TTATTTTTGCATGTTTTTTTGTATTTTTTACATAAACTATAGACATTAAACTTGCAGTACCATCGATATATTTTTCAAATAAAATATTACTGTATTTATGAAATAATGTTTTCTATAGCGCGATTCTATTAATTTTCTCATGCTATTAATTTTCTCATGTTCTTATGCGATTTGTATGTGATTTTTTTTACATACAGATCGCCCGGTCCAGGAATTCCGGAGACCGTTCGATACGCATTCTCAATGGCTGAGAGCAATATAAAACTACCTGTTACGGCACAGTATACAGAGTTAGAAACTCCTCGTGTCAGTTCCTCGCTGAAAAAGTTCCTCGTGTCAGCATGAACTACTCTTAAAACTCCATTATATGCCACTTGATGGTACATATAACCATAGATTCGAGAATATTAGATTCGAGAGTACACTTAAACTAACTAATAGGTACATCGACGACATCGATCACTTCATCGATACTCGCCTAGTTAGACAATGGTAGTTGATATTATATGAATTTATAAATATAAATAAATATTAAAGATGTACAAAACAAAATTATATGTACAAAACTGCAATATCTCAGAAAGTATGAACGACTGTATGGCGCCAGTCCGCATATGCCAAACTTCCAAGCAGGACTTAATAAATAGGTAGGTAGGTACATGGAGTCGCAGAACCTGCGCTACGCTGTTTATGGATTAAACTTTTTTTATACCTCGCAGGGTAGATTTCTGCCCCATGAGTGACAAGTAGGGTAATAGTAAAAAAAAGTAACGAGACGTAAGGCGATCCTTTCCCCCGGGTTTATTTTGCGAAACTCTAAATTGGACCAGACCGCTTGAAAAGATGGGGCGTAAACGACCCTGCCGACGATCGACAGCTGGATTGACAGTCTCCGGTGCTGTTCGCAGTTTGTTTGACTCCCCGTATTTATAGAAATAATGAATTCATGGGTCGATGACGTCACGCGGATTTAGACTGGCGGCGATGTCGCGAGACGACCGGCAAATTGACGAAATGCTACGGTGTATATACTATAGTATGCGTTCAAGATCAAGGCAAGGCTGTCCAAAAGCCTCAACTATTACCGCAGGTCACGTAATGTTTGCCAACTTGTGATACTAAAATAAGCTTTATGATACATGGTAACACGGGCAAGGTCCTGTTAGTATTGTTCACAGTCAGAGGTGCACCATGATCAATGTGGAGAAAGCAGGTGGACAAAATTAAAAATTGCATCAATGTATGTGAAAGGAATAGCTTTTCTTCCTAATGTGACGAAATAATTATGCGAACCCATTATATTTTTCGTGCGATGACATTGGATAATTCAAAAATGACGCATCCGTTGTTCAGTCTCTCAGATGGTACGACTGGCATTTCTTTATAATTAAAGAAAACCGTATACGACATGGAAAATCGTGTTGAAGGTATAATTGACATTTATAATTGACAGTTAAAGACAATATATTTTATGAATAATATAAGTTTGAATAAAGTTATGAAAATTGTTTAATGTTGTTTCACACCAATTCTTCTGCGATTAACGCCTACTAAATCCACTACCAGAAAATATACACTTCACCACCAAACCCAACTTCCTACCGAACATTTTTGTTTTATTTATAGTTTCGAGGCCTGCTTGTAGCCGTAGAGAGCTTATACGATGTAAAATTGTTTTACAAGTGTGGATGCAATAAATGGAGTAACAAACGTTTACTAAAATACTTGATTAGTGTAAATATATTAAAACTAAGTAAAAATATAAGGACTGTGACATAACTTTTAAATTTAAAATGTTTTAGCTAATCTTTCGAAACGGTGGAAACATTGTGATTACAAAGAAAGTAGGTACGCTTAAGGTAAAATGTGACAGATGGCTGGGTGAACCGTTTTAATTTGATGAAAGTGAACATGACATAATATTTCCATAACAGTTATAAATCACAAGTCATCAGTATAGGACGCTGTTCAACAAGTTTTCCGGAGTCTGCACCGAGAACAAAAAGAGAAAAGTCAAAGGCCTGTTGCAAACATATTCACACAATGAATTAGGCTTTGCTGCACACATTTCTTATGGTTCACCCAGAAGAATAGTTTAAAACAAATCATCAAATAGGTTAGAATATTTCCCCTCATTCATTAAGACGCGTCAATCGTGCATGCAACTTACCTAAATATAATCGCGACGACATCAAATCATACACATATAGCGTCCATTACACTCTCGGCCGAAGTTCCTTGCCGAAGTACTCGGCGAAGTTAGCCAAGTGTGAGTAGCGTCATCACACACTCGCTTAACTTCGCGAGGAACTCGGTCGTTCCCAAGCTGTGCAAAATGGATGACATGCAAGTGGCAGCTGGAGTTTCACTGTGCACTCTCACCTATTAACTATGTGCATATATTTCATACAAAAAAATATAAAAAAGGTGGGGAAAAAGAAGACGATGAATACTTTCAATTCACCGCAATAGAATAAGGTAATTTTTTAAACCGACTCAAAGCTCGAGCGAGAGCCCGAGCGGAGGACGATGTACATTGCTCTCAGTCGAAGTGCAATCATAAACATTTAAGTTTGGAACCTAGCCCAGGAAAGTTAGTGACATACCTTTACCCAATAATCGCAAAACTCTGTTAAAATCCTTTAAAGGCACGTCTACCACTATAAATAACGGAAGATACGCGTGTAGGTCGTAGGTCAATGATTAAAGCTTAGTCTCCGGTACAAAAACGTGTTTTTTTTTGTTTAATTATTATTTATTATTAAAATATAAACTTTTAACACGAAATGAAACATAAAAGTGCATACGATGCTAGTTGGTGCTGTATTAAACGGCTATTTTTCACTTACCTACTTAGTTCCTATATTTCGCAAAATAAATAATAACCATAATTTAGTTATGTACAATTTTTCTCGGAATTTTATGAGCAAAAGCACATTTTTTTTCACGCACTTTTTCTTTCAAATGACACTGGAAGACTGAAGTAAGCAGAGTAGTATAGTGAGTAGCTTCGTGTTCGCGCCGCGGGCCCTTTGACTCGGGCTCAAAAAAACTAGGTCGCCCGAGGCAAGGCGAAGTTGCACGGAGTAAGTCGAAGTTCCTCTCTACACTCTCGTCCTCGCCCTACTTCGATCGACTTCGCGAGTAATGTAGTGGGTGCTTACGACGAGGCCTTAACGAGATGAATATTCGAAAAGTTGCTAGTATTTCATTGCATTTTCATATCCAATATTTGTTAATTTGTCTATAAATTGATAATCAGTTATCAATTTATAGACAAATTGGCGTACCGATGAGCATTGAAGTTGCGCCCGCTTACAAAACATCGTTATATAAAATAAACATAAAAATAAAGTCGATAAAAATGATTTTTTAACTCTTGAACTTAAATGTGCATGTGCCTTGCCGTCTGTGATGCACATTGGATTATAATATGTTCGAATTCCGTTCTTCAGTTCCTTCTCATTCTACAGCGGACAAAGCTAGATCGCATAGCTTTTATTGCCCCATTGTAGCCCTCAAACATGAAAGTATTCATTTTAACTTACTGAAATATCGCTCACAGCTAGTGACGGATGTGGCAATCGAAAGCATAATCTGAAATAAAATTCGAAGATTCAGAAATACGCTCTCATCTCCGTACTGAACAATGAATTCGAGGATATGTCCCCGTTTCGTTATGTTTACGTTTTTTCTTACGGAAATTAGCATTCGAAAATTTGACATTTCCTTTGATTATATAACTCTTATAACCCTTGATTATATAACTCTAAAGTCAATGGTATAACTGTTCTCCGTTGATATAGACTCTCCACATTCTTTAGTTTTTTTTAAAGGTCGCAGTCGTGAGTAGGTACTATAACAAAGTTGTTTAATAACTAGATTCAATCCAAATTTAGCGCCGGTTTCATGAAGACGAGTAAACCTTTCGCTCATTTCAAACCCAATATGATCCAGCGATGCCTTCATCGCTCGTTCTACTTCTTCCTTAGCAGTCAACAATCTATTGCAATCTCTCCAGCCATACGTTTTCTTCGACCTAGAAGTCGTTCAATCACAATATCCGTTACCTCCAAGAAATGTGATTTTTGGAGGTGTCGGTCCAGCCCAACCAAACAATTTTGGAAACCAACCGTTCAAGGTTATTGTCAAGTTCAATTTATTTCAATAAAATCACGACAGATTGTTGAAACTTAATCTATTTATAAACATTGCAAGCGTATCTTTAAATCCAATGAATAATAATAATTATAAAACAATAAAAAAGAAAGTCTACGTCAAAGAGCATATTATATTTTTTTGTTGTATTGATCAAAAGAATTATAATATACGAATAGGTAGATACTTACAAAACTAAACATACTGAAAAAAATTGATCTCATCAAGTGAAATCTTCAAATATAAAAATAACATCGCTTTCATTAACTGTGTTTTTAAACGAGATTTTATCAATTCTAAAAAATCATGAGTGTAAAATAACGGATTAGATAACCGACTGGTTGTCTAACCCATGGTGTAAAATATTGATCTAAATTACAAAAAAGCCTTAAACGTAAAAATATATTAGGAACCCTAACTACTTTAGTGGACTTTTAGCATCAATTACTAGAGTAATTAATATAATCTACATAAGAATCAAGTTTCTTTGTCTAGTTACCGCAATTTTTTACCTTTGAATTGGTGTACCGTATAATAAAAGATATTAAAACACCACCAATGTCGCATTATTAAAATGTATAAAATTCGAGTGCCATTCAGATTGACCCGTTATTTATCATAAATAGGGCTTATGAATAGCATGATGCTTTTTTGTAATAAATAATCTAGCTTTATCAATAAAGTAAAACAAATTTACCGCGTGAAGTTTGTAACACCCGACGTTTCGGCGATGTTGCAACCGCCGTTGTCCAGGGTAGACCGTTGTGGAGTCTACCCTGAACAACGGCGGTTGCAATATCGTCGAAACGTCGTCGGGTGTTAAAAACTTCACGCGGTGAATGCGTTTTATCTTATTTATAATGTCAAACAACCGCGATAGTCTTCGATTTCAAATAATCTCACTTTGACATAGATTATTAAGGCCCCTGAATTTGTTGTACGTAAGTAATTGAAAAGATATAATAATTATTATTATAAGCATTTTTCAAATCGTTCCCATTATATAGGCACCGGATTTCGTTGCGAATTTCACGATGATCTATATCTAATAGTTTCATATAGTTTTCAGCGACACGAATTTCACATATGATAAGGCCAAATAATTTGACTCTGTTTATATTTTTATCCAGTTATTTTTTTAACTAGGTCCTTGAAGTTGTAGAATTTGTTCTGTTCCATATACAGTGTTGAGGGTATTTCATAAATCTTTTCTCGTCGAATCAATCAGCTCCATTCTTTAGGGGTACTTATATATAATTTAAGGAGTCAGGTCAGGCTTAGTCAGTCAGCCATTCTCAGGAATGTCATTAATTCCATATTTTTAAGGTTCATAGTTTAAAAAAATGCTTTTTTTAGATTTTTGGCCAGCATAATGGTGTTATAAAAATAGATTGGAAATGTAAAAAATAATTAAGCAACTAGGTAGTCGATGCACCTCTTTCAGCTTGTTCCTCTTGCCAAAGGTAAGAAGGTGGCCTTCTTGCTTGACACCCATGTCGTATACTCTGAAGTCATCTGCAATTTGACGACTTTCTTTTATAACACGACCAACTTGTCTTCTTTGTAGGCGATGCAACGCTTACCATTATGGGTATTATGGGGGGGGGGGGGATTAGAAATAATGGAATATGTGCGTCTGTTGTGTTTGAAGTTATTAGACAAAACCTTTGATGTTGTTAGACAAAACCTCGCAATCAACAAATGAGATCACAATTCGTCAAAACCTTACAAAACCTTTGAAGTTATTAGACAAAACCTCGCAATCAACAAATGAGATCTCATCGATTCGCAATGAGATCAATCTTGCGACGATAGAAAACATCCTAACTTAGTACCTATTAATAATTATAATAATATTGGGTGTTCGAGGAGATGGTATTGGTATGTGTACATTGGCATAACGACATTGAGTCAGATCCAATAGATCATTCTTGGGATTTAACGCTGGAAATAAAGTATCCTCTTCTGAATTTGGCCACAAGTTTTTATTATCATGCATGCCATGTAGTGAAGGATATTCACGGTTTGTAGCAGAGCTGGCTAAGGAGAACCTGAAAAGATATTTCGTTAAGCAACTTCAATGAGTTGATTATTTCTGTGTGTTTTGTGATAGTATATAGTATAGAATATTGAAAACTATCGGTCACATCAGACCTGTTGAAGAAAATGAAATACCTGGAATATAGACGGATGTGGCAGATCGAACAGCAATAGCGAATATTGTCGGATGTGCAGTTTTATTGTGTCTTGTAAAAAGATTTTTAAAATACTTATTTTTAAACTTGAAAGAAACTTAATATTATTTTTAAAATAAGTAGCCATCAATGGACTACGAATTATGTTGGATGTGACACATGCTATTTTGTTCACGTTTCTGGCACGATAGATATGGGACCGCACTCCGCAGACACGAAGAACAAAGTCAATATAGTCAGATAGGTACCTACCTACTACTTTCTTGAGCGGCGCCTAAAATAAATATTTTTTCGCATCCAACTTTGTTCGATTAAATATTTCAGTAAATATAAGATTTTTTCAATAATTCTTTCACGGTTAGTTACGTAGTCATATGCAATTTGAAAAGTATATTACCTTGGTATCAACATTGATATAATAACTATAATCAATGGTATCAATAACTCAATTCATTAGCAGATTGCGCATTGGCCACAGCTGCACCTCCGTAATACACCTTCATAAGATTCACGTCCTCCCATCCCCCCAATGTGATTGCGGTCATGCAATCTGCTCCGCTGACCACCTTTTCTTTAACTACCCACTTAATAATAAGTATCCTTATTTCGTTTCGGACCTTCCGGCCCTTAAAATCCAGCTCCCACTGTGTTTAGACCATCTCCTCTCCCTTAACTCTCCAAAAGTCATTAAAATCCACTGTAAATTCATCTTCCTCAATCACATATCCCTGTCTGAATCAAAATCCTCTGTAAATTCATCTTCCTAAATCACATAACCTAACCTAACCTCCCCAATTCCCTTTACCCTAATTGTTCAGTGTACCCATGGTATTTGTAATATATTACTTCCTATTGTTTTCCCTATTGTAAGATTTATGTTGTATGTGTTAGTGCTATCCCACTAAAAACAAGTTCCCCAACCTGATAGAAATCACCCTCTTTGGGTGGATAGCCAGAAGAAGAAAAAAAGAAGAAGAATAACTCAAGTTTGCCCTTTTTGCATACCCGACATTGACCATAGGTATATTAGATAATAAAATATTTGCAATGTCGATATGACTAAGGTCGACACCTCCGAGAATGTATTTTTTCTCGGAGGTAACGCTACGGTATGATCATATCACCAGTTTGAATGCCCAAATCTACGTTTATCCAATGGCAAATGCACTCCACCGTCAAGTAGGTATCAATCACTATGAGCGAGTTGCTGACTGTACCGTGTAAAACCGGCTTATAGTACGAACACGAAGCAAAGTATTGATACCAAAAAAGTATCGGATCCAGAGTATTGAGTACTTCTTGAGAGGCCAATAAAATTTAAAGGTGATAAATAGTTCGAACAAAAATTACATATGTACTTTATTAGAAAATTCTAAAAAAAACAAAGTTAATATTTACGCAAAATTAATTTATGTTCACTTGCCAGATTTTAGCCAAATCAGTATAATCAGTATTATATAGCTTCGTCTATATGTAAGGGAGTGTGGGGTGACTGAACGGTGGGAGACAACGAACACTTTTATAATTCATTTATATATTAATTTATTTATAATGCGTATTTCTCTCCGCGTTAGCTATATGGTATTGGCTTCTATGGTCGATATATTAAACAAACTGATAACAGCCCAAACAATACACTCATGATAAACCCCCAAAACAGTAGGTACGCTAGCGGCAAGTGTGATCAATCACAGTGCCAGCTAGTTTTTCACTGCCATTGTTGTAATTTTTCTAAACTTTATGCAGTCAATATAATTCTTCTAAACTTAAAGCGTGTTTATTTTTAAAAGTATGAAATTATGTAATTTATATAACCTGGGTGAAACCCCGTACACACAAACATTCTAGAACTATTGTGACAGTGCAAAATTTTTTTGGAGTTTACTCCTTAAGAATCGATTTAAGTAATGCAATTTAAAGCCCCCGATACGAAAATTTGATGGGTAGTAAAATAGAGCGTTAACAAAAAAATACATGTGCTGACATCTATTGTCAGGTACGTATATTACTGGATACTAGTTTACTCTTTAAGAATCGATTTAATTTAAAACCGCGGTACGGACATTTGATGGGTAGTAAAATTGAGCGTTAACAAAAAGCGTTATGTTTTTATAAATGATTAATATTTCAAAATTAAATAACTTTTCATAACATAGTAATATACGTAGGTGCCTGACAATATATGGCAGCACAAGTATTATTTTGTTAGCGCCATCTAAGCAGAATAAATATTTCAAAATTAAATAACTTTTCCTAACATAGTAATATATGTACCTGATAGTAGATGGAAGCACATATTATTATATTATTCAGTTAGCGCCATCTAAGGGGGGTCATATAAACACCCGTGCCCTTGGTTTTGGACGTAAATAGTAAACTAGTGTCGCGCGTCGGTGTTGTACCTACATTTTTTTTGATTTTTGTTATTGAGTTAAATTACAATTATTTTACATGGATATATTATGAAAAATAAATGGTTGCCCATTGCAACTTCACCTCATTTTCATTATCTATTTTTAAGCTTCAAATTTGGATTCTTCAGTTAAACCTAGTCTAAATAAAACAAAACCGGACAACGCCTATCCTGGCTATCCAGGGTAGTCGTTGCAACCGCCTTTGCCATAACGTCTGGCCATATAAATTCACGTGCTTAAATCCTATTATTATAATATCCAACAACCGCAATAGTCTTCGAACCCTAGCATAATCAATATTGTTGTAATTGTCGATACTTAAAGTAAAATATTACTTACTCGTGTTTTATATGATTTATAGTTTCCCTTGCTAAGAAATGCTTCGGAGAGATGCCTATTTTTTTAAAGATGCTAATAATTATGACGAAGGAAATTAATTGCTGGAATTAATTCGAAATTTATTTAATCAATTGAGATGGTATTTCTAACATCGTAGTCTAGAATTAGATAATTAATAAGTAAGCGACTCTATTAATAATTAAAAGTATCCTGAGTCTCCCCGGTTTACCCTACTATCACATGAACCCCGATAATAAGAACATTACAGGCTAAGCAACGGACCAGAGACAATTTTTAAGAAACAATTTTCCAATTCCAAGTTAAATAGCGGTAATGCAGTAGATAGATTCTAATGTATTCTAAATAACGTCAAGATCGATTTCTTGCACGATCACCAAAATCTCCTCCATGTATATAAGTCGTTATGTTGTAAAACGCAGGTGCTAAAGAATTGAAACTAAATATTGCTGATTAAATGGTAATTAAATTGTCACTTTGCTGACATCATGTGGCATTCTAACATAATTCAAGACTATAGTCGGAACTAAAGGTCCGTGACGAAGAAGAATGCCTTTGCTTTAATTCCTTCGCCAACGATTTCAGAAATATACCGCAGTCATGATGGACATGCTCACTGAAAGGAGCTAAATTATGGCATTTGTTTTGCAAGTCGAAATATTAAAATAGATATGTATGCAGATTGAAAAAGTACATAACTACACTGATTAATTTTTCCACAATTTAGTTGAAAATCTCGATGGCCGAGAACCAGCGAGTATAAACATAATGAGTTCTTATCGAACGAAAAGTATCGATTAGGTTCTCCCTATTTGTCAGTTACAAATTTAACCTTAACCGCCCCACAAACAAAACATCAATACGAAGAAAACGCTGCTTCGAATGCCGCTTATGAGCGTCGAATTTTTGGTTTGTTTTGCTTTAAATCGGTAGTGAAATCCAGCAAAAATGTAAATTAAACTCACGAAAGCAGATATCTCCGCCTAGTTACATACATGACTGCTTTTTCATTTTTGTTTTCGGAAAATCGTGTTAAAAATAAAGATCTTCGGCATGTGGTGATTTTTTATAGCGTATTATAAAGCCATTCGTCGTATAGTTTAGTGTCGTGGAAAAAACTACATCGTGAGTGTATTAAATAATAGCGTTTTCTATCGTTGCAGATTATGACCTAACGCGTTCAGAAACATGGATGCGAAAGCTTCGATTCGCTCGAGAGATGCGGTCAGTTCGTCGAAAGAGGAGATCGGCGGAGAGGCTCGCGCGGAGGAATACGTCGCCGTCGTCGGCGGGGAGATTCAGTGCGACGAGGTGACGACCGGTGTCGGAGCGGAAGAGAGCGCATTGATCTGCGGCGGCGGCGGCAGCGACAGCGGCGTCGAGGGCTGCGGCGGCGGCCGCGCCTTCAGCGCCGGCCGCTCGTGCGCCTCCTCCGCCAGCGTCGCCTCCTGCGGCAGCGAAGCCTCCTCTGCCGCCGAGCGGCCGCCCGACGCGCGCAAGAGGCGCGTCGCCGTCGCCGAGCCGCCGGCCGCACGCCGCCCGATAACCGCCCGCGCGCCCAGTCTGGCCACGCGCGCGCGCG
>JAOPUG010000215.1:27524160-27540481 GCA_027564375.1 Micropterix facetella | reverse complement strand
ACCTATTTTTGGTCTCGGATATCTTTCATTTTTGGATATATGGATACCTGAAGGGTTCTTATTGTCAAGATTTGAGGTGAGAGTGGGGGAAGAATATTTTTTTAATGGGTCAGAAACGACCCCTGGGCCAAATGCGTTACTTTAAATTAATGTTGAATAAAAATGCCGTTATTGTATTTATTCTTTATTTACTGACAAAATTCATGAATGGAACTGAGAGAAGCATTTTACATCCAAATTGACACTACATTTACTGCACGCGGTTACGGTTTTAATTTTACATAAAGCACACCGAAGTGTCGTCAGAGCTTTTTCGACCATATACTCCGAATTGTGTTTCCACACCGAATCAAGTAGGCTAATTTGAACCTTTCGAGTGGGGTCCGGGTTGAAGCTTTCGGTTCCGTGGTTCTGCAGCAAAGTACGGGCAATGCTCCGTCGAAACTCAATTATGTCGATGTATCCCACTGTACTGGCGAGCTAGAAGTGTAGCATTATTCACTGCGACATCAATGATCCAAAAAGAACAGGCATATACTATTTCTTGCCTCTAATAGCGATTTTATATACGCCCAAGTTGGAGTTCAGGCGATCTACACCCCCCATATATCGATTATATAGTGAAAATTTGATAAGATTGTTGTATATTAATACTTGATTTCAGAGCAGCTGTATATCTCGTCGCCGTTTGGATGCGCTGTACCCCGTGTTCAGTCGATAAAAGAGTCACAACGCTAATATCATGTCACCTAACAGCGCATATCCCATTTGTCAGTTGTATCCAATTGGTAATCGTAGTACCCTCTCTCTCTTCTTTTTGGCATTCCTATACGTCCTTTAGTGGGCAGTTTTCAATACGGTTATTACGTACTGTACCCGACAAACGTTCTTATCGTTGAGATCGCTGACCAATGGCAGTCCAGTAAAAAAAATAAATCGCAATAGACAGATAAATCTGCATTACGATACTCCTTCTGTACATTAGTTATCAATTTATTGATAACATCATGATGGCCCAATCCTGTCTCAGCACGCTCAGTGCGCTCTTGGTAGGGATCTGCAAACAGGCAGACTTCTTGCCAAGGAGTCATTTGAGACCCACGCGTGTTTTGAGCGCTGTCCCTGTGTAAAAAAATATTTATTTCCGAGCACTTTCACTGTTACGAGATTAGTAAACTATCTAATTTTATAATAAAAATAACTTAATAGGTATATTTGCAAAGAAAAAAATATTACTTACATTGATCTCAGACAGAGTTTTTTGCCACCAAAAATTAAGTCATGACTTGAACTGACACCAGACATTACAAAATTACCCTTCAAACTAAATAACTTATTCGTTTTAATAGATAATATTATTACCATCTGATAGACGGCGCTAGACGTCGCAAACAAGCGTGTTTATTTACAAACTTGCACGTTTTCTATAACCTGTTTAACAGGACAAAAACGACCCACTGGGCATATATGGGTTAAAAAGCACAAAATAACAAATGAAATCAACGCCATTCTCATCGAGTGATCGAGTTGTATATGTGTAGCTGCTACGAACGACAATCTGTCTACCTAGTCAAGCAGCTAAAATCGAGACAGAATCATCGATTAACGAAATTGCCTGCGTTCCCTGGAACGGAGACAACCAAGTCATCGCATTGTGTAACTGCACTCATTTTACAACGCCTTCTTAATGTGTCGGTCTCAACATGGGCTCACCATGTCGAGCGTGGGCAAGTGCACTTCTAACAATATTTGTACATTATATTTTGACGCGGTTCTAAGGCCTTCAAATTGTGATATTTGATGTAAGCAAGTGTAAGAATGACCATGAGATGCGCAATGTTACGAATTAAGGATTACCTACCATCGGTAACTAGATATTATACGTTTTGTATTGAAAATAGTGTTCAATAATTCAAATTAGCAGCCACAAGGTCCTCTTATTGGATTATAGGTAGTATTGCGCGCTCTTTACGATTTGTTAAACAAAGTGGGACATGAAAGGGACGGGAATTGTCGGTATATTCCAGTAACGGTGCGTGCAACATGCAAACGTTGAAGTTTTTAAATTCATGTCAGACACGTCGTCAGACATTTTCTGATTTTGCCATTTTTATGCGCGCAGTTAGCGGGTAGGATATTAATGAAATTAAATCACTGTTGCGGTCTTAATATATGCTAATCTTAGATACTTTTATGGGTATTCCGTGTTTCATTATTCTTAGCCGCGTATATAATAACTTTGAAATCACTGATTTATTTTATTTTCGATTTAACGGAACAGGTAAGGCTCTAAATAATTAACAGCGAAACACAGTGATATACATAAAAATATAATATTGTCTATTATATTGTTATTTTAAGCGCGTCACTGGAGAAAGAAGAGGTAAAGAGATTGCTTTCGGCTCGTTGTCTAGCTCTAAAAACGATTACAAAGACTCCTCCGGCAGAAAGACCCCTCCAGACCTAACCTACCGTCAAATCGTTCCTCTGTGGACAAAACAGCGTAGGACGACAGCGAAAAATAGAAGCAAATATACGACGAAAATGAATTATCCAATCATGTATGTGTAGCTGGAAACATCAGTGCTAATGACGTCAGACGGGGAGAAATCTTGAGATAAAAATGACGCACGGTGGAGTGTAAGAGTATCTCTCGGAGTGAACTTTGATTTGGCGAGTGACGCGTATCAGAGAGCCTCTTATCGCTCTGTAGCAGCCTGCCTACGCCACGCCGAGCGAAAACTTTCCAATGAAACTTTTTAAATAAATTGTCGGCGAAGGCGAATAAAATGAGAGATTTTCTTACATTATACGACCCTCAAACACGCAAAGAGGGCTACGTAATAATATTTTAGGTACAAGATTATATTCGCTGGTAAACAATAGAAGTCCCGTTAAGTTTCGCCATATTTCGTCAGGTGTAAATAATACAGTAGCCTTGGGTCATTACGGCTCCTAGATGGAGTACATTCCGTAGTCCATTCCATTAGCAGAGGAGATCCAGAAGAGCAGATTCTACAGCGAATTTGAACTGGACTTCGCGACGACTTTAACACGCCTAAAACCATTCCATTCAAAGATGTCAAGAAGGCTCCGAAAAGACCCATTCTGGCTTGCGAAAGGATCATTAACGAATCGTGAGCCGGCCGCTAGCGATATCTTTTTTTATTTGTATGACCGCGGCTATCTCATAGCTAGACCAGTCACTTTTTTTTATTTCAAATTTTCTATTTATTTTAGACGGGCCTGGTAACCTTGCACTCATCAGGGAGCAAATGATTCGATACTGAAATTATTGTTAGTGTCGCTGAGATATTATTCATACTCGTATTATTATAATATCATATATATTTTACCCTTCACTCTCGGAACCTCGGGTATTCGGCTCTAGTCGTGATATATAGTTATGCTGATCACTGACTCACCGACTGACTGCAAGGCTGTGGCGTTGGTGCCCGATGCAATGTAACCGTTGCCATCCGATGCGTGCGGCGCCAAGCTGAGAGTTCAACGCAAGGTAACGTGACAAGTTAGTTTACCGTAATTGACGTTTACCGGTGCGAAGGGGGTTTATTTTGACAACGGGCGCCGTAGGCGCGCTACAATTAATTAGGTTTATATATTGGCATCCCAATGTGTGCAAATTTTAGACATAAAATGGCTCTTTTGTAACCATGCATCAACGATCCATTTTTACAAATGGAGGCCACAGAGAGAAAAGAGAGAATCAATTTTTTGGATAAATTAAGTTTATAATGGAATCTAAAAGCACACATGTTTGTTTGTTTGTTTCTCTTCCATATTGTGCATTTTCACAATGGACGTGTTGATTATCATACGACAATATCTTATAACCAAACCCTAATATGAAGTGTATACATGTATGTGTGCGTGGAACATGCGTGCCAGTGTGTGTCTTCTTATTGCATTCGATTGAAAGTATTGCAATGCAATTCCGTTAATATTATCCCAACGTATAATCATCGAATGACGTAATCAACCAGCAAAAATAGACGCTGACATTGCTTAAAATTAAGGACTTTTTCTATCACCGATGTTAACAGGCTCGAATTGGGATAGAAAGAGGAAAGTCAGCTGTCAATTGGTTCTGAGGTTAGGGGTAGTTTGGCGGAATAACTTTTGAATTGCATCTCAAGCTTCCATTGTTGTCACATTTTCTGTTCTTACCCTGTTATATTATTGACTTTGGGGTAGAAGTAAATATTATTTGCGTAACTTCCCTCACTTTTTGAGTTTTACAAATATGTATGTTGATTGCCAAATACATTTGCATTTAAGTAGAATTTATATTAACAAGCTTTAGTAAACTATAAAGATTCAGAATCTTTATTTGTCATTAGTTCAGAATTGGTTTTTTTGCTGACATTCCTCGATTCTTTCATGCGATCTTAAAATAATTTAAGTTATCATCGATATTGATACCGTGTCTAATGTATAATATGAACGTATACAAGCAATCTATATAAAAAAAAATGTAAATATTCGTTTGGATAAAATCGTTAATCACCGAAAGGTCTTCACCGATTGCTTTGGAATTTTGACACGACGTAGGATTCAAATACTCCGAATGCTGCGAATGCTCCCGTGTGTTTTTATATAGATATCCCATTGGCATCTATTTATATATAAATATAAATTAAAATGTAATGTTTGTTTGGTCAAAATCTTAAATCTCCGAAAGTTATTCACCGAATGCGTTGAACTTTTGAAACAACGTTGCATTCGAATACGAGCGCGTTTTTATATAGATCTTACACCTGTGACACCACAAACCATATTTTTACAGCGCCATCGGTTGGACGTAAAAGCAACACAAACTATTATGAAATCGAATACTATCGCGGTTATTTGGCATTATAAATAGATAAGATTAAACGAACTTACCACGTGTTTCGGCGATGTTGCAACGGCCGTTGTCTAGGGTAAACTTCACAAGGTAAATTCGACCGGTAAAATTTTCATGCGGTAGATTCGTTTAATCGTATCTATTTATAAGATATGCTAACTTAGTCAATAATTTATGAAAATGGGAATGCCATCTGTTGAATGTAATAGAACGGGCATCAGAACGGGCATCGGGACTAAGCCACATCAACGCGTGGCGGGGTACAGCTTACTAAATAAAATATGTTACGCGTTCTATTAAATATTCAGACCATGGAGCGCATTGATTTAAAATAATCTTTATTACAACGCAAAGGGCAATAAAAGATTCAAAACTTTACAAGGCCGATTTTGTTTCTTCAAATATTCTACTTTGCTGTTTATTTGAGCTGGTCTGAACCAGACTATACGCTCTCTCTCTTTGTAATTTGACATTCCGTACAGCATTTCCAACATTTCGAGAATGGAATGTGGCAAAGAGTCGGAAATACGGCGTCGCTAGATTACTGCGACGGACGTGGAAATTTCATTTGAGTTCTCAAGACAAAGTTAAGGCAAAACTTTGGCAACTGCGAACCACTGTCAAGAAGGTCTATAGGATGTGAAATCCTCCGGGAGTTTGAGTATCCCTTCAGTTAAAAACACGGTGATGGCGATGGACCTGGGATCGCCGTATCCAAACTTACTAACCACACAATAAACATTTTTTACAATAGGCTATAACTACTTTATTAACCCTAGAAAGATAACTTGCGTTGCAGAGGTGCCTGCGCGGTTGGTGCACAAATTGCTATCTCTTTTCATTCGGCGCGTGTATTAACTTGTCCTTCTCAGCCAGCCCAGTCGTCGGTCTACCCTGTCGCGGAACGGCTGTTTCTGTGCGGTAAGTAACATAAATTAGCAGTTATAACGAGTCGATGTGCTCCCGGGGCGTATGGTTATCTTTTGTCTACACGTTTTCTTCAAAGCGACTCATTGTTGCGTCATATTGCATAACTTTCCTAGTACCCTTTGTATTGTATGCTGAGATTATTCATTTCGCAGTACCTGGATAATTGATCAAGGTCTTTCTGAACTCCAGGAAAATCGAGCGCGGTAACCACCCCAGAGTAACCTTTCAAATCGTCAGTATAAATCAGATTATATATGTATATGTATTATGTATTGCGTCCCATTTAAATCTGCATCGTCCAAGTAAATCTAAATTGAGGCGATCTCCTAATCATTGAATTCAGAAACTGAATAGATCTCCATTGTAACGACAATGGGCGATATCAAAATAAAAAACAGGAAAAGTAGCGATCTACCTGACTTATCCAAAATGGTTTAAAACCTATTCCAACAAGTTTCTCTCGTCGCCAGGATTTCAAAAATACCCATATAAGCAATGCTTGATCTACCTATTAATCAGATCCTTCTCCAGTTTAAGTAAACCAGGATGCACCTGCAGCAAGACCTGCGGAACTCGGATCGAATTTGCTGCCACCTGGTGGTGCTTAGGGTCACCCAGAGAAGCTGAATACCAAATTTAGCAAAGATCGGTCCGCGGAAAGTCTTCGGACATACGGACAAACGCACAGTATGCATCAGACTATATGGCCCGTCCTAAGTATTACTACGGACGGGCCAAAACAACCATGCCATATAAAGTGACACCTTATTAATTATTTTTTAAAGTAAATTTCTAATTTCTATTTCGTCTAACTACAACTATGTCATTGTAAAGCATCTCAATTAAATAAAAAGTTAAAATGTACTTTTAAGGCGACGATGTATGAAAATTACGACGATTACATTTTTTTGGAATTTTTTGAACCGTTGTAGTTAATCAACTGAAGTTAGATAACTGAGAAAATATACCATCACTCGCGGTACCTATCTTAAATAAATAGCTATTTCAGATTTTTCAAAATAGATTGTAAAATTGAAAAATAAATAAATTTGGGAGCTATACAGAAAATTTTCATTTAAGACTATTTTTTGAACCATCCTTTGCACTAAACAGCAGGACTAAGAACCTCAAAAATAGTAAGGCATTTTAACAAATAGCTATAAAGTATTTGTTACAAATAGTTATAAAGTTATAAAGTAACCGTAGAATTCAAAAAAATATTTTTTCTTGGTATTTTTTTTATATATAAAAAGTGAAAGTTACATCCATATTCACTATTAAACTATATTCACTATTGGTATTTTTTACATAAACTATATACATTAAACTTGTAGTAGGTACCACCGATATTTTTTTTTCAAATAAAATATTGGTATATTTTCTACAGCACTTTTCTATTACTTTTCTGATACAAATACGCCGAGCCGTCTTCGTTCGGCGGTTTTGTTCTTATGAGATTTGTATGATATTTTTTTACATTCATCGTCGTTCTAATTTATTATCTTAAATTCTAATAGTCGATGTCTAAACTTAGTACTCTCGAATTTCCAACCGGATAGCGTTAAGGTATCCTACGCCACGATAGAGTTGGTGCTATCTGACAGCCATCATCCGGAAATTGATATAGTACTGCGCCCAGTGGGTGCGCATAATACGAGTATACGTAGGCGAGCGACAATCACAAGTATAGCCCTACTATACACAACGCAAACGTTACTGACAGTCCGCGCAATAAAACGTGCAGGCAAGACGACGAATCCGCCGCGTGAGGCTTATAACACCCGAAGTTTCGGCGATGTTGCAACCGCAGTTGTCCAGGGTAGACTGAAGTGCAGTCAATCATAATCCGTTGTTCTGCGGGTAGGCGTCAAATTGTAACGGTGGTGGGATGGCGGGTTCTGCGCGAGCAAATTTTGAAACTCTGCTGTCCACACAACACTTACTGTATCTTGTGTTACGTCCTTGCACTCGGCGATGGGCATCAAGAATTCCATGTAGTAGAGAGTTTGAAACCGTCGTCGCTATTGAAGTTCGGGGTTCTTCTTATTTCAATGGCTTCCCGGATCATGCGGGGAAAGTAAAATTGTTCTGTGGATAGCACAATGGGAATTTGACACTGCACCCAGTGGTTACTTCCGCTATCCGATATGTGTTCGCAGATCGGATGCGATTTTTCTCGCTGAATGTTTATAACAGCTTTGTTGTGTTCCATCAGTCGAGTGGCTATGGGCCGTTTTGTTTATCCAACGTAGGCTAACCCACAGTTGCATTCGATTTTAAACACAGTATAATTATGTTTATTATCAAAATATCAAGTAAAATATTTGGATTAATTCTAAAATCGTTGTTAAAAAGTAATGATATCTCTCTCTGATTGACCATTGAATATACGAAATTTGAGTAAAAAGTCACGCCGGCACTATGAAATGGCTGAAAATCAGCAAATTCAAATGCCACCGTTCCCTTTCAAGCTGGCAATGTGCGATTCGAGCTCATGAATGCTGATTAATCTCGTATGTTCTTTTGGCCCAGACGCTACCGTTTTACTTTATGTATGCGGGCACAATTTACGGTATGAGGTAACTCAAAAAAGAGAGCGTTTTATACGCGGCATATATCTTGCGAAACTAATGAATACAAAATGTGACCCCGAATAAACAGCGAGTTGGGTATTTAAATAAATTCAGTTGGAGGAGAAAACGCAATGCGTAATGTGGAGAGCAAGCGAAAAATGGTATAGCTATTCATGATGTCAATGATATTTTATTTTGTGTGAAGAGAAATTTTTGATCCATGTCTTTGAACAAAGTAAAATCCACTTTAAAAAAATTAAAACACCTGGCCGTAGATAAAAGGTCATTTGCAGAAACCGGGTGTGGCGGTTCCCGCTTAGGTACCCCAGTAGGTTAATAAATATTCGTATTTCGCAGAAGCCCTTTATTTATACTACTCACATATATCAAACACTATTTTTCCCTACAACCGATTGTAGATAGCGCCTCGCGTGGTTTATTAATTGTTGTTAGTTACAGAAAATAAAAGTTTTGTTCGGTATATTTGTGCGAGTCAGGTTATTATAACTTGTTGTTTTATGATGGAAACTGGCGAAAATGATCCAATATCTACAAATGTAAACCTATCTATGGATGTTTTTAGACCTAGCTAAGACCGTTGACTCTGTGACACATATCGGCTATATTTTCAAGAATTAAGGAATATTCTGTATCCCAAAACATTAAAAATCAACCATGCTATGTGTGAATCTCTCCTTACATATGGTATAATTGTATGGGGCGGTTGAAGAAGTTTTCTTTTTATGGAAATATTTGTATGGCGTCACTCCCCTCTTTCTGGTCTTGACGTTTTGTGTAATATTTTAAGTCTTCTCCTTTACCTGGTTCTGGCGTAGCGTTCGCGCTGACCTGGCCTCTTTAGCCAGTGATCCATTGGATACTTGTGCAGTAAGTAATTCATGGTAGAATGAGGACTTCACGTAAACGAAAGTAAAATCTTGGTTAGATTGTGTATTTAGAATATCCTATCTAGGGGTCGACCAAGAAAAGATGCGGAAGTGGATCTGAAAAAAATAAATCTAAAGAGTCCCAAAATAGCTAAGAAAGGTAGAATAATGTTTCTCTTTTAAGTAGAATAAGGTTTTCTATTGAATTTTATGAGTTATTCGTAATCGAATCGAATAAACTAAAGCAATCTGTTTAAAACCATGCGGGTAAAATAAGTATGAAATTTCTATGTACTTTAATATCAGTTTTTATTTATTTGAAATATTTATATTACTAAATAAATAAATAAAATTAATGAGGCCGTCATAATAGAGTCCGTTTTAAATTATAATCCAATAAATCCAGCGCACACTACGAATCGTATAAACGTTTTGTGGCTTAGTGCGATAGTAAAGGCACATATTACATTTATGGCGAATTTTGAAGAAAAATCGAAGGTTTGTTGAATAGAAGAATCGTTTGAATAATAGAATTCTGGCAACAAATTCGGTGAATAATTATGCTTCCACTTCAGAAGAAATTGAAAAAATAAAGTCTTTAGTGGGTGAAAGGATTCAAAGGATTACTATTTCTTTTTGTTCATCATGACAAATATATATAATTTGAAAATTAAAATAAAATGTTTAAACAACCAGCTAAAGTTTATTTCACTAGTGAAATAAAATGCGATTTGTAACGCTTACGGCATGCATCAAAAAGCTTACTTTTAATAGTGGTTGAACAAAAACGATTTTATTTTAATATCACCTTCCTTTATTTTTACATAGCAAAATATATCGTTATACTTATATAATTATTATGTTTAGTTATATACATACATTATAAGCCGCAGGGCGGGCGGAATAATAAATGACAAAGCTAAGGTTAGTTTCCGCAAGCACAAAGACCGGATTAAATGAAGCGAATAGAGATTGTTAGAGCGAGCAAGAAAGCAACTAGCAGATCACGATTCGGATCTCGGGCCCCCGAGAAAACTCGGGCGGAAGCGAATAAAGTATCCTATCTATTACAAAGGGAAAAGAAATAGATATACAGTGAAAGCAGTCGAGGGCAATTCACTCAGTCGTAATTAAAGCTGGAACAGGTGGCATAATAAAATCCTATACTAATAAACCGAGATTAAGTGCTCTGGCGCTCGGTGGTAAGAATATAAGATTGCCGAGATGAAACGATCTTGGCTTATACGTAATGAATTGCAGTTTTTATTTGGAAAACAAAATATTGATAACTAGTCGGTGGTAGCGCACTTGAGACGCCCGTTCCCAAATAGTTCCCACGTTACGTGGGCAACTAATCAGTCAGCAAGTCAATTCAAGAGTCAAGTCAAGTTTACAAAAACTTAACTCATTATAGTTGTTTTTTTTAAGGTTTAGTAAAAAAACAAGAACTCGTACGGACACCTAAAAACACTTACGTTCGAAAATTGCTTTGTATGATGTTGTTTCAAATTTTCCTACAAAGGAATACATTACCGACCCCCCCCCCCCCTAACGCTGCTGCGACCAACGGCGCACATCGGGTTACATCGTCCCGGGTACCAAAGCCAGGCGCCTTCGACGCCTATAGAGTCTTCAGCGTTACGGGTTACATCAGTCAGTGAATCAGGGATGAGTGTAACGATATAGTCTGATACATACATTCGTATGAAATTAGCTAGTGTAAGATACTTAGCGTACTTACAAGTTAGGTAAGAAAAGAGTCGTGCAAACATACATATTTTAATTTGCGATCGTCTCGGCGGACCTATTAATTTAACTAATTCAGCAAGCAAAGACAAGCAATAAGTAAAGAGATTGTCGCTGAAAGGAAATCATTCTCTCGTATAGTAACGCAGAAGCGAGAATCGTCGAGTCATATAAATCTTTTATTAACGCCAGTGAGTGCCAGGGAAATCACTCTAGGTAAGCGAATATATTATTTCAAAACGCAAATAGATCATAATACAGCAATTTCAATACTCTCAACTTTTTAATAAATAGAACCAGATGGAATAATGATAGAAGAACTTACTGTCTCGTGGTACTAGGGCATGTGTTAATGGTATATCGACACATTTCTATGTAATCTAAGCACCTTCAATTTTTAGGTCGTTTTTTAAGATTCAGTTGCGTGTACTACTTTAATAAAAGCACAAAAGCACTTCCTACCCAGTCTCAAAATCTTGCTATAGTATCGTTTTAACGACTCAATTTTTATTATATTTAATAATAACAATTTATAGTAAGTAGATTATCTACACCGAAAGATAGGTATTAAAATATCTAATGTACACGCTCGCTCGAGTTTCAGCTCAATCGGCAATTGTGCATCGCAGCGCACACGCCGAAACGTAAGCTGAGAATCTCCTTCAGATTCCTTGCGGTCACTAATATATCTGTATGCATATTGCTTTTTTATATACAGTAATAAAATTTCTGGCTTTCGTAACGAGCCATGCAGGCCAAACCAGGCAGTGCTTTTAGGGGTGCATACACATAGGACGTTAATTGCAAGAGCAAGTTTAAAAAAAACGCCCTTATTGTATAAAGCCGTGTTAAACTCGCGAGCGTTGCTTCTGCTCGGCGATGACAAGCGTTCGTTGTCTGCTCGGCCTATGCCCCCAGCAAACGACTCCAAGCGCTGTCGGACAGAAAGTCACAGAAAAGAGCGAGATAGCACAATACGGCATTGTCATGTGTGCGAAAGATATTGGGCGCTACCGCTGTTAGGTCCTGGTCTCTTTCGGTACAATCAGTTACCCATATTGGTATTTTTTTTTCTATGCTTCACGGGTCTTCACTCACGTGGAGCACTGCATGAAATACAATCGTGTGGCGTACGATTGCAAACATATAATCCATTTTACTAATGAATCAATGGACGACTTTAAATATTATCGGAAATATTCCATCCTTTGTTAAATTCCATACCGTTGACGATGTTTACCATCTCTCTCCGTCCCGTGGCGTAATAGAGGGCATCTTACTCGCACGCGCCGCACGGTCATGCCAGTAAATGCACGTTTTCTTATCTAAGTAAGAAATGCTATTTCCGAGTAACATCGAATCAAATCATAAATACAGACATTAGGTTTTATTTATTTTCATAATAAAGAAAAGAAAATATCGAAAAACTGACTCGTTATGCAACTCGGCAAGGATTTCAAGTTCAGACAATATGGCAGGTAAACCCTAATTGTCACCTAAATTCATATAAAACACATAGATGCTCTTAATATTAATTAAGGTACCTACTTGCTTTTGTGCCTTCATTATGTAGAAACGCAAGTGAATCATACAAAACGATCTAAAAATTAAAGGCGCTGAGAACACATACCGTCAGTTCTCGTACGTTACATTATATCTGTCACGTTTACTATCTACGTCGAAAACGATTTAGAGTTCATCTACATCAGGACTATCGTTAATGGCACTTTCAGTGTAATAAATCCACATGTGTTTTCGTCAAGCTCAGCCCGATATGGAACTGTCGAATTTATCCAGGAAACTGAAGCTATACATATACGACACAGATATCAAATTCATCTTGATGTACGAGTATGCCTGCGAGGTATAATAAAGCCGCTACCTACTAAATAGCTGCAAGCCTCTGGGCATAGTTGAGAAATGTTGTATTTAACAATAGCGTATTTTACGTTATGCGAATCTCTTCATAACCATGGTTTAAATGTGTGGGGTGACTGCTCCAAAAGGCTCGTCTACCGCTATTAACAGCATAACATATCATTATTACAAACCGCATCATTATCCCTCTAATTATCTTTTTAAGGGCTCAGGTTTTGGATACTAGTTATTATTTAATGAGCTGCATGATATATACAGCGTTGTGTTTATTTGGTCGAACAAAATATGTACATCCCTAAATATTATGCAAATGTACGAAGGATGAAGACGACTTTCAGTCAGCGACGCTACTCTTTTACATAGCTTCGCCGGATGTTGTTACTTTTAAGGGGAGGCGGGAGCGCCAAAACAACACATAGCATAATCAAAATAAATAATATATAATGACAAATCTTTTGTTATAAATTTTAAACGAATAGACAAATGAAGATCTAAGGTTTCATGTGATTTAAAGTTTTATTTGGTAATCTTTTATATCTTACTAGAAATACGCGGAGAAATATCGATAAAACGAGCCATTTTGATTTATATTTTTAGAATATGATTTTTAAAATAACATATCCCTGTGTCAATTTCTAAGTCATTAGTCAGCTGACGAATGCTTTACAAGTGTTAAAAGTCTTTCAGATTTCGTTAGTTTTTCAATAAGATACAGCAAAAAAATCGATACAATTAAAAAATAACGAAACTTGCTGAATTTCATTGAAATTCGTGAAAAATGTGACAATTGATGTAAAACTTTCATCGACTTCTTAACTTTGAGATTATAATGGTTAGTTTGAAGGTGAATGTTTTAAATGGGTAAAAAAGAAAACCAATAAAAGCATTTTTTGAGAAGTTTCACTAACTTTCACCACGTACAGTATTAGCAACAAAAAAAGACACGGCAAAACAGCTGTTTAAAATATAGCCTTGAAAGGTTAACTGGTTTTTTTTCGGTGTATCGACAGATGTATAATGCACCATAAACAAATAAATCATTCAGTTTGTCAGCAAGTGGACTTGTGTTTCAACATAAAGTTAGTCAGTCCGCTTGCACACATACGTTTTTTTTGCCGTGAAAAACTACGGTTGATTCGCCGTGTGTAGGCACGGTCGTCAGTGTTGTATGGATCACTAAGGAAGTTTTTTGATAGACGCCGCGTAGGCGTCGGCGCTTTGTCTGCCCCTCGGCGCGCCGCGTCTGCGCACGGCGTGATTTAATCAGTGTTGAAGGTAGGGATGGCGCCGGATGTTTTCGCGGCGGAAATTATTTTCGTGACGGCGAACGCTGATTTTGTTTTAAAATGTAGGTAGTTTTCTGCATTCTAAAATAATTGTAAAACCTATTTTCGCCTTCCCTCAGTTGATTCTTGACAAGTGTATGAAATGCACCAAATTCCTCTCTTTTTTCTAAAATCGGATGTATCCAAAACCTTCTTTTCCTTTTTTTTCTTTTTCTTTTTTGAGTTTTCTATACATGCAATAAGCAATGACAACCTTTTTCTTATAAGGATTCATGACGCACGTCTGTAGCTTTGCCAGAAAAAACACAACTGAGCCGAACTTAGCCGTTACCTCGGCCGGTAGTTTGCCATGTCGTACAAGCTCACACGTTTTTTCTACTGTACGACTAACGCGCCGTACCGTAAAGAAACCGCGCCGTGGACAATCGGCCTTAAAGTGCGATGTGAAGCAGTTTTTTTTATGTAGACACGGTAAAGGACCAAAAATGTTTTTTCAAGCCGCGGCCAAATATTTGCGGGAATAAAAAAAATATATCGAGAAGTGGGTCAATCACTTATAAAAGCGTTGACGATATGCCCGTCGCGGCAAAACCGGAGCTAGGTAGTACTAAAAAGGATGACAAAATTTATTTGTAAGTGGTAATGCACTGTTTTCTAAAACAGTGCATTAACAATTACACCAGCCAAAAAAAAACTTTCTAGAAAAGGAATACATGTTAGCGTAAATACAATTAAAAATCGCTTAAATGAAAGTGGTCTGGGATATCAAATAACCACAAAGCCTTTACTGAAACCAAAGCAAATCGAAATGTCTGTTGTAGGCCTAAAGGCATTCGGACAAAAATTTTGACAATATAGTGTTCACAGATGAGTTATCATTCTGGATGTACAATCATTCGAAATAATCTTGGACTAAAAAAGGAAATAGGACTATACAACCAACAGTTAAGTACACAGGAAAAGTTCATGTTTGGGGTTGCTTCAACGAACGAGGGTTTGGAAATTTAGTGATTTTTTTTACCAAAAACAGATTGTTATTTATATACAAAATTTAAGAGCGGAGTCTTCTTTCATCTACTAACAGAAAGAAAAGGTATGAAAAAAAAATCGAAATTGGCTCCTGGAAGAAGACAATATCACCAAACATAGAAGTCGTCTTTGTCAATCATGGAAAGAAGAAAACATTAAGACATTGGATTGGCTGTCACAATCGCCTGATGCGAACCCGATTGAAAACGTTTGGGCATTATGAAGCAGAAACTGAAGGGTACGCGTATAAGAAATGTGCATTATTTATGGAGACAACTAAAAACGTTATGGAAAGGACTTCCTGCGTCCTTTGCAGCAACTTTGTCATAAAGTATGAGGCCTCGGTGCCAAGCTATTATAAATAATAACAGTGACGACATACTAGTGACCTTGTAGCGCAATAAACAAAACAATATGCTAAAATAAACAACAAAAAGTTTTTTTGTTAATAGTAGAGTTTTGCCGTCAACTATCTAGTTGCAAACACTGTACATATCAAAGTCCACTACGTAAGACTTAATAAAACAGTTTTAACAAATCTAATCATTTAAAAAAATGCAGGGATTATGCCATTCATGCTACGAGAAATATTATTCAATATAATGTGACTCAATATATCATTCAATTTAATTCGGCAATGGATAGCCGGCCTTAGGAAGGGCAGAATTATTATATCGACGTTATGATAAAGAGAACACGAACTAGGCCTCGGAGAGAACACGAACTAGGCCTCGAGGGTAATGCGTAATGCTGTCTAACGAGATGTGTGTATATACAGGCCATGTGCGCTCGGTTCGCAATTAAATGGCGATTTTCCGCGTTACGTTTTCTAAGCTGACGAAAAAAAAATTCCAATTCGTTTTTCATAAAACATTTTCATAATCAAACCTGAAAGCGGCAAGGTGAACTCTTCACAGCAACAGAAGTAGATGGGAATGTAGAATAAAGCACTTACCTGGAAAGAAGAAAATGTGAAATTAAAAACAATTTGACTTTGTACATAAAATAGGATTGGTACATGCGCAAAGTTGGATATGGTTACAATCTGCCAAGTACACCAATAAATACCTACTAGGATAGAAAAACTAACGTCTGAAAAATAAATAAAAAATACGTCATATATGT
>JAOPUG010000215.1:27408660-27421117 GCA_027564375.1 Micropterix facetella | reverse complement strand
GTCGTCTGCTACGGGCGAACTCGTCCACCCCGGAGCGTTTTAACGATATTGATCGTTTTATCACCCCAAGGCGGAACATAGAGACTATGGACGTAGGACAAATTTACATATCAAGCCCCACCAAGCCCCACCTAGGTACCTAATCGCGAGGCATTGGGAATTTTCAGAGCCAGTGGGCATCTTCGCTCCCTTACTACCATATGCGGATCAGATTACTCCGATCCCCCGTCTGGTCACAGGATCGAGGTCGCTTGCGGGGTCCTTGCGGATGCCCGCTGGGTTTGAAAATTCCCAGTGCCTTGCGGTTTGGTGTAGGATTCGTAGGGGCCTAGGTGGAGCTTGGTACGTAGACTTATATCGTCATCGTATATATATGCACGCGGGAGTCACTTAAATTTAATTGTAAAAGGTCAGTTTTTTCACTGTTTGAGAGACGTAGTCACCTTAAAAAGTGGGTCTACTCTGTAGAAATATTGATGCCCATGTGCTGCCGCCACCTGTTCAGATACTGCAAAAACCGGTTTTGGACGCCTTCGAATTTATCAATGTGTACACTGCATATAGGTGACTAAATGCAACTGCCGAATTGAAGTACACTACTAGCATATGCATAATACAGAATCATGACGTCTTTAAATAGCTTGCAAATCCTGAACAGGAAGCCCAACATATTTTTGCTTTGAGGACTATACAGACTATATGGTTATCTAGGTCAATTTTAGTATCAAAGTAAAGCCCGAGATCGCATACAAGAGATGTTTTAGGTATTGTCTCATTTTATATTATATATGTATTATAGATATATCATAATAAAAAAAACTTTGAAAAAAGACTTCAATTTTCAAGCGCGCCTTTGCCCTGCGCGACCACACTTGTGTGAATTCTGGGAGCACGACCACCGCAGTGTTGAAAGAGATGGAAACTTTTTAATTAGAACGGTCACATCCGCTCAAGTGATCGAAGCCAAAGTTAAATATTGACCTACCGGCAAGAATTAATTAATCAAAGCAGCCCAACCACTCCCAATAACATTGCAGCGCAACCACCCCTGTTTAGCTATTGGAAAATGGAAAACCACAAAACACGCGAACGACGAACTTCTTTAGTGGCGTACCGGAGTACACACCCGAAGGTAATGGATCGAGATTGGATCAATGAATACTGAATTGGTTTTGGCTTTTAAATATGTACGAAGTGTGATGTGGGGTGAACTGTTCGGGGTTTGGATTGAATGAAGCGGAATTTTCGTCAATCGCAGTAAAATGTGCAAATAGAAACGCTAATCAATTCAAGCTACAAAACAAGCATCAATTGTAATGGACGCATTAAAATATCCACCTAAATGGGAACGTGAAAACCCACGATTTCTCCGATGACGCTCTACTTTATTCTTAGACGATCATAAAGTTGATCATATTTATTCGAGATCAAGCCGCGTGACATGAATAGCAAAGGTATTCAAACAAAGCCCGTAGTGAAACAATGTTCGGAAAACTAAAACTAAACATTCAGACATCTGAAATGTAAAGCTACGTTGAACAGAAAAAAGACAATAGGGAATGAGCGAAATTATTCACGCTGGCGAGAACTTTTCGTTCGTGTTCCCCGAAACGACGTCAAAACGATGCAAAGTGGAAATCTTACATCTCACAAGGAGATAAGCGGCGATAGGAATGCAATAAAGTAACAGCGCAATAAAAAGATGTCGCCGGTAAATAAATAACGCGAATAGGTGCTCTTTATAAAGACGTACTGAGTTGTTTGGCGTATGCTAGACCATTAGAGAACGCAGCATATAATAAGATTTCAAAACCTGTGGCATAGTTCTCAATGAATATTTACGCTGTACAGAAGCGTCAGTCTCCTATATGTGTGAGGTAACTAATTTATATTGCGTCTCGAGAGCGCAGATTACACAGAGCTACCTCTCAAAAAAAATACCTATTATTGAGCATTCATTTATATAAAAACAAGATGTATTCGCACTAAATTTCCGCGTCAAAACTTGGTTTGGCATTCGTTAGTGTTGATTGAACCCAAATACAAATAGGGAGAATTTTTCATTAAGGTATTTTAGTCGATCTTCACATTTTGAGGTCCCAAGAATCAATAAAATAATATTTTTAAAAGTACTGCTTGTTATCCGTTGTCCGATTTCTCTAAAACCGATTTCGCTAAAACTTGGTATGTGATTTTTTAAGGAATCTCTTTTCATCGTCTAAATTATAGTTCTAAATTCAAAATTGAGGGTAGCTACAATAAACCCAAATATTTTTTTTCAATGAAAATAATTCAAAACAAGATTTACCACTCCAAATTACAAAGGTGAAATAATGAATGAAAGCCAATTGCTTGAATTCTTTACTGGATTATGTTTGTAATAAGACGAAAGAGAGTCCAAAAAGACTGTTATCGCCAGTATATTGGGCGCTGGGAAGATAGTATACACAAGGATCCGAAGAAATTCTGGTCGTAACTAATGAGTGTGCGTAAAAATTACCCCATCCTTGTTGTACGAACTTAAACCGTGAGAGTTATACGAACGAAAATTATAATCGGCATAAGATCATGTTATTTATGAATTCTGTAACTAATTATAAGTGATGCTGTTACTTTACCTAAAAAAAATAAAAAAGAGAATATATCAAATATTTACTAAATTATATAAATATAAAACTAATAAAGCAACCATGGGTAAATTGTTATGCAGTGTGACATGTAATTCTAATAAAACGAATGAGAAAACCTGAATTAAAACATATATTAAACTCTCGGGGCGAAATCTCGTTGTTTTTTGCTCCTCCTGTAAATCATACTTTTTGGCATATTTGGTTTTTCTATACGATAGCAGATTTTTCGTTGTTACTTTTCGTTGAAAAAAAAAACACAATATTGATAAATGGATTGTTTCATATATCCATGTGTGCTCCATTTGTGGTAAAAGTGCTTGTGCTTGATACTTTAAGCAAATCTAGGATTTTCCTGTAAGCGTTCGATTTCTTTTGTTTTGGTTATAAGTGCTGAATGTCGTGCGGTCACTCAATCGCGTTTGGGTGATTTGAAGAGTTCTTACTTTGGGCTCTGAGATCTAGTATTCTTCGCTGGCCACTGCGGTCGGTCTTCTCAGCCTCATCACGGTTATGGTTTCCTGGAACGAGCAGATTTGGGTTTCCAACAAAGAATCTCCGCGGAGCCTTCCCGGTCGAAAGAAGCCCATATTAGCCGAGCCTTGTATCTGCGCTAATGCCATCAGTTGTCTTATAAATTGGCATAATTATCCGCGGTTTCTATTCCAGACATCAACGCCATATTTTTTTGCATGGTCATTTCGTGTAGCCATCCTGTAACTATTGCACACGAATTTTCAGTACATACATATACTTTATTTTATTATTTAGGTATTTGATTTTAACTATTTTAATGTTGAATTTTACGTTTTTTAAAACCATCTTTTAAAGTTTTTGCAATAAAATGAAAGGATAAAATCTGATTGTTATAGATCTCTCTTCACGACCTTTATACTTACTTATTTATTGATTTTATGTTTCCTGTTGCTCAAGCTGGCTAACAACTTGTCTTTGGATTGATTTTCTATTGCGACACTATAGAAAGTACACTTTTAATGCATGTTACCGTTGATAGCGTTAAAAGTGACAATGCATTTTAATTTAGAGATGAAGGCTAACAGGTGCGAAAAAAAATAGCAATATTTAATTCTAAGAAAAGTGGGTCAATAAAAAACAATGTTTAAACGTTTTATTTCGATTTGTAATTAATATTAATCTATATAAGATATGCCGAACAATTACAATTGTTAATCTCCAAAGAAGACCGACTAAATAGTGTTTTTCTTCTCAGCTGAAGGAGTGTAAGCAAGATTATTCTCCGAAGCTGTTGCCAAAATTTTGCTCGCAATGTTCTACTTATTTTCAAATGAATCTTATATTTTTCCAAACCTTCGATGTTTCTTCAAATTACGCCAGATATATCGTCGCTATAATTGCCATAAATACTTTCCGCAACGAACAACAACAAAATCAGTAGTTACAATGGAGCAGGGATGTAACGAATGTCATTTTTTCACATTTGCGAAAGCGAATGTTCGGAAACCGAATGTGCGAATGCGAACGTTTAGAAATAACATTAAAAAAACTTAAATCAACTTAAGTCATCATTTCATTTCTTACAATAGGAATATAAAAAAATATTAATTGTTCTACATAGCTTCTACCAATCTCCGTTGCATGGAGATTGGAAGTAGCTATGTAGAACAATTAATAAACCACGCGACGCGCCATCTACAATCATATATTTGAATTATGTCATTGAAAGCAGTTCATGCAGCAGCGATAGGTGATATCACAGTTTTCTAAAACCAATTTTTCGTGTTACACATCTTTTTTATTTTTTCCGTTTTTTTTTTTCTTCAATTTGAATAGTGGCTGTAATAGTGTATGATGTAACGAGTGATTTAATGTTGTTCGAAGAGATGGATCAACAGCGGATTTCTATCCATGTGGTAGGGGCTAGTTTATCGAGTGTCTTTGACGCGAGCTTTTATTTTGCTTCTACTATGTAGAGTGCAATGGTTATTTCGTTCATCTGCCAATCTACCCGCAGTTCGAAGAGTCTTGAGCAAACGAAGCAATTTTCTTATCCTCCACGACGACATCGTGATAGCATTGGCAATGTTGCCGAAATCAATTGAATAGACGACGGCGTAACAGACGATGCGTTGCGAGAGAGCGCTCTCTTCGACGGGTAGCCGAATAACGAAAAAGATGAAGTGGCCTTTTCCTTTATTGCTTTCGGAAGTAAAGCGTCCGTTTTCGCACTGCCAAGCGACTCTCGCGTTGGCGGGAGTGCGTATTACTTAATGAATAACAGGAAAAATAGCGATATACATCGGCAACTTTAGCCCGTCCCGTGATTGGTAACCCCTGACTTATCCAAAGTGGCTTAAGACCTATTCTAAGTTTCTCTCGTCACCACGATTCCAGAAATACCCATATACGCTTTCTCTGCCTATTGGTCAATCCTCCTTCATGCCAAGTAAACCAGGATGTGCAGCAATGCGCTAAGAACATATGTACAGTGCTTAGACAATTTTATAAGTCCCCCATGCATTTCAGTACTAATTCAGCTTTTCAATGTACCTAAACTGTAAAACTATAGTTACTTTCAGAGTCCTACGATATTTCTTTTGAAGAATATGTATAAAAGGATAATTTTGAATAATTTAGTATTCAATATCTGCCACATAATTAGCGTGAGTCAGGTTAGTGTTCTATTTAAAATTCAGTTTAAAAAGGTTTTTTTGAAAAAAAATTTTTTTTTTTAATTCATATTTCTGTAACATTTCTCCTATATTTTGCCAAGTTTTCATATCTTCCACAGTTATTTCATGAATAATATCAGTCTCCTAGATAGTTTATCGTTTATTCCTCATCCAAGTTTTCTCGACAAATGTCGTAGGTAATTCATCTTAATTAAAACATGACGATAATATGATTTCTGTGTATCTCCAAAATATAAGGTATACGAGTATGTACATTCCACATTCCAATCGAGCCCGATAACGCGCTTTGCTTGGTGGATTATATAATATTGAATATTATTCGAGCAAGCAATTTGGGTCCTTTGTAATTTCGTTCATTCATCAGATCACAGTATGTCGTAGCAAGCGTAGCAGACGTAGCAAAAATGTGGAGAAACCGTAGCAATTAATCAACGAGCTGTTAGCGGCGAATGCCTAAATTGCAAATACGTTAGTCTTCGTAACTTTCTAAATAAACGTGTATATATAGGTATACAGTTAGATTTAAAAAGCATTCTATGAACGTGATTGGTGGGTTACCAATCCCGAGGCGTTTCAACGAACTATATCGTTATATCGCCCCGAGATGAACGCAGATTTTTTTACATAACAGTCCACTTATCCAGCTACGCCGCAGGCCGTCACAGGCCAACCTTTACGGCGAGAGGGCACTCTCGCCCCTTGACTACAAATTTAGACGGATTTCTCCGTCCACCAGTTTGGTTCCGGGCACGAAGTCGCTTGCACGGCCTGTATCTAATGTGATGGCGCGGTATTTCGTAACTCGGAAATATTGCGGACCCGAGGTGTCCTTTACTCGACGTAATCACCCGAGATTGAGTGGCCAACGGGTCGTTTTTAAGGATAGGTGACATTCGGTCAACATCTACCCCTGCCTCTTAGGGAATATACATTCCCAGCCCCTCCGGGTCTCAGTCGATCGACAACGCGGCCGGTAAACTGACAAGTGCGTCAGCCGTCCAGCTCCGCCCGAGGTTCAGTTCCCAGACCCGCTGCACGGCGGTGTCACCGGGTTGATCCCTCTTCTTGGAGGCTCCCGGATAGGAGCTGTCACCATTGGAAATACACGGAAATTTGTGAGGTGTGTTTAGATGTGCGAGTGTATACGTGGAATTTATAGCAAAGTAAGATTAATTACGCAATGACCACACAGACTACATAAAACAATGATATACATATATATAAATATATTTTCCCCCTTAAAATATTTCAATCTTATTTTTGCACATATGGCCACGTTGTCAAATATGTTATAAACTAATTCAGAAAAAATCAACACACAAATGTGGCAAATGCCACATTTGCCACATTTGTGAATAAGTAAAGTGTGTACATTTTGATATTACAGTTAACTTAATTACCATAAAGAAAACATTTTGTTTTTAGACGTGTTAAAATGTACTTAATTAATAATAATAATAATAGTATAGCAGCAATTATACAAATCAATTTACGAGTACGTACGTACAAAGTCTAAATGAACTAAACACAAACAGATTACCACGTGCTGGCAAAAATATATATATGGTGGCCACATTAGGTCAATGAGATTTTTAAAAGAAATTGTTATATCTTTCTTATTTAAATTAATTCAAAATAGTGTTTTTTTAACACGCTTGAGAGTTTTTTTAACAAGTTCGCCGGGATGACTAGCATTGCCTCATTAAGCATTTGCATGTATTTGGGCGATGGATAGAAGTCTAATAATAAAAAGATTTAAAAGCAGATAATGTAAGTACATATTGAATGTTCACATACGGACAATATTTGCATGGCGCTATGCTTAGTAAGAATATCCCTCATTAAACGAGTACGCGACTTATGCGACGCTGAGCATTTTTGGCAGGAGATGGAACACGTAAATGCTGACCTTAGTAATATGGAAGAAACCCAGAAGCCAAGCAGATCGCGAGCATTATTACTATAAGTCAAGGGCGTGACAGATCGAATAAGAAAGATGCTTAACAAATACAATATAAAAACGATCTTCAAACCAACCCATAGTATAACTCCGTCTCTGAGACCTGTAAAGGATGTATATAATACAACTACAAATCTCGGGTGTGTATCAAGTGAAGTTGTGGGTCGGCTTATGTTGGAAAAACAAAGCGACCCATAGCGACCCGACTGATGGAAAATACGAACGTGTTCAGCGAGAAAAATCGACGATCTGCGAACACATATTGGATAGCTGAACGAACCACTGCGTGCAGTTTCACATCCCATTGTGCTATCCAAAGAACAGTTAAGATTTGTCAACTGCAACGGGTGAACCCGGCCACCCCGGAGCGTTTCAACGATCTTTTCGTTGTATCACCCCGAGATGAAACACAGAGACTTGAGGACGAAGACGAATCTACGTACCTAGCTCCACCTCAGCGAGTAAGAGTACAAACCATACCGCGAGGCACTGGGAATTTTCAAGCCCAGTGTGGCATCCATCGCGCCCTTACTCCCAGATGTGGTCAGATTTTTTCGACCTCCTGTCTGCTCGCGGGTTCGATGTCGCTTGCGCGGTCTTCTACCTTAAGTAAGCGGCAATTCCTCACTGGAATTATCGCAGATCAGAGGCGCCCTTTGCTCGCCTTTCCACCGAGATCGGGTGGCCAACGTATCGTTTCTAAGGGTAGATAGCTTAAGGTACTTAACTACACCCGCTTTCTTAGGTCTATGATATTGGACATAACAACCATTTATTATTTTTACAAATTTAAAGTAATAACACAGAAACTAGCAATAGTCTTTACCTACTCCAGAGAAACTCGTTACTTACAACTGACTATTCTCTCTGTCAATTCTAACTAAAAGTGCTAAAGTATGGATTATTTGCCTCAAATTATCATAACTACTTATTTTCCTGACCCATTCAACAAAGCACTCGTTATTTGTTTAGCTTGTTTGCTAATGTATTACACTAATTAATTGGTATTTCATTTAATATCAGGTCAACGGTTCTTTCCATTGGGCTCCCGTTGGAAAGAACTGTATTTTTTTTGGTGTTTCATATCTGTTTTAAAATATTTGAGTTAAATCACATCGTTTAATTTAGGGTTCCGTACCTACGATGGAAACGAGAGCTGCCACACAAACGGATGTCTTTGAAATGACAATATTTTAGCTGTAAGATCACTGATCCGCCCTGATAGTTCCCCCTCTCCCTCACATCTCCCTTCCTCGACCCTGTCCTACCTACACAATTTAACATGTTTGTACACTTTAATAATTTGGAAGTCATGCGTATGCGGCGAATGTGATAGTGCGTTTACAAAGCGAGGACATTCAAAGAGACATCTTGACTCTGAAGAGAATTTACCTACAGGAATTTTAGGAAATACTCATGAAGAGAATGCGACCCTGCTTTTACAAACAAAATAAATATATACCTATACAATAAATTCTACTTGTGTAAGTAGTTCATAGCCGTGGTTTATAGGAAATTAAATACATTTTTTTGTAGTGAATGTGATCCTGTATTCCCAGAGCAAGTAAATTTAATGAACCATTTAGGGGCCGTTTCCTTAAATGTGCAATTTTGATACCTTATTGGCTAAGTAAAAAGAGAAACTTTGCCAAGCCTGTAACCCCAGTCGTACGCAAAAAATCGATTTGTTTGTCCATCCGTCTGTCTACCTGTCCGCACGATAACTCGAGAACAAATTGTCCAATTTCAAAAATTGTTCGCCAGCAGCTTTTACTCGTTAATGGAAAGAACTGGATTTCGTACTTAGGCAGGAATCGGAGCTACCACAGAAACGGACCTCTTTGAAACGAAATTGCCAAGTATGTTACACGAAATAAAGTCTGGCGTACATTTACCTAGTTAAATTCACAAAATGAAAGATAAATTGAAATGAAAGTTGAAAATAGATGTTTCTAAGGAAGTATTTCATCATAATTAACAAAAATGAAATGGTGTTTTTCGCCTAATGAATATGGTAGATCACTAATTCACTTATCATAGTACCTAGGGTCTCTTGTTCCCCCGGCTATGAATGAATCGGCCCATCTGGATCCACGTCAAATTCAACATAATATAGAGGTGAGATCTAATAGCCAAGCTTTCATTTGCCACGGCAGAACTGTTAAATTTCATAATATAACTACTAAAATTGAGCCGCAGATACTATAGTCACTAATCACTGGTAAAAGTCAATAGAAGTATTTTATAGATGTGTAAAATAATTTTGAATTTGGCAGTCCTTTGTGAACCCTCCAAATTGTCATTTTTGCGCCTTCGTAGCCCCGGCCCATTTTTGCGCCCCGGCGTGTGGCGGTTCCACAAATCACTGGGTACGTTCCTGATTCTTTTTTCCTTATTGACAGACTTGAATTTATTCAACGGTATACTATTTTCTATGTAGAATCAGAAAAGATAAATATTGTGTCATTAGCATTGGACGTTATTCTTCTGATTGTCTGTTATTAATGTTTAATATCAATAAAATTAGGTGTAGTACGCTGCTATGTGGAATACCAAAGTTTAACGATTTCGTGATACTTTCCACTTTACCATGCTTTAAAGTATGTATTCTATTTATGAGATAGTGGCGGAACCATCTCTATGCGACTCCACTGATACCATATCAAATTAATCTTTTTAAGAAAATTTTATGAAATATAATTTTATGAATATTACAAGAGATATAATTTTATGAAATGTATGTCTGGCAAAGTTTGTTAGAAAATCAAGGTCACCTTATACAGCTCCGCAAATTTTAATAAATGAATCGGTAAATTTACGTGTTGTTAAATTGGAAAAGGCTACATAACCATAGTGCGAAAGTTAAATGATAATTTGTAAAAAGAATTACAGAAATTGGGACGACAACGGGTGAGAAATAGACATTTTTACATTTCTAGACTCGATAAGATTTACTTGGTTTTAACTAGCTCGCGGCTCGTTAATATCGTCAACTAACGGTGACGCTCACTCTCTACCATCCGACCAGTTACTGCTGCCGGTTGATCGTTTGCGATTACGCGAAAGAGTAGACGATCACACTGAGTCCTTGTTGTGATGGAAACTCTAACGTCATAAATAACGATGTTGCCAATCTGTATTAAAAATATACAAAAAATATTCTAGCATCATCATCAAACAAAATGTCGGCTTCAAACTATGCTATAACGGAGGCCATACAAAAATCGATATGAAACTGGATAACATGAATCTTAAACTTATCGAAATCTATAGTAGAATAGAGAAATTTGACCAAATATCCAGGAAGAAAAAAAATAAGTATGTACAGCATACCAGAAACTGAAAACCGCGAAACTTATGAATGTTTGATATCTACAATTGGCTACTTGATTCAGAAGAAGATACATATCCCAATGAACGGAGATCATATGGCGTATGTTACGAGGCTGGGTAGTAAAAATAGGAAGAGACCCATTATGCTAAAACTTTGTGAATTTCGGCATGAAACTAAATATTCTAAAGACTGTTAAAAGACTAAAACGATCGGAAATCTACATATCAGAAGATTATACTAAGAGGTAACTCCTAAAACCCAGTGGGATGCCAGCCCACGCTGCGTCTTGTTGTACTCAGTCGCCACTCGAGAATCTTTCAGCCCCAGCGGTCGTCAGTTCTACGAGTGATGTGCACCGCCCACTGCCACTTGAGCTTTGCGATTCTTTGAGCAATGTCGATGACCTTGGTTCTCCTGCGGGTCTCCTCATTTCTGATTCGATCTCGTAGAGGAACTCCGAGCATAGCTCTCTCCACTGGTCTTTGGGTGACATTGAGCTTTATTATGAGGCCCATAGTTAGCGACCACGTTTCGGTGCCGTATGTCATCACTGGCAACACACTGTTTGAATACTTTCGTCTTGAGACATTGCAGTATTTGGGACGAGAAGATGTCGCCCAGTGACACATTAATGAATTGTATTATTTTATTTATTACAATAAAAAACAAACCGTAAGACGTATATACCTGAAAATTATCTGGTCTCTGCGCATTAGCCATAACTATTTTTCTAAAACGGACGTAGTTTACTCGAGTTATCGTGCATACTAACATTTTTTCGCGCACGATTTCAAGACTTGACCACTCAGGTGGCCGAAGTAATTCAATGTTAAATGCTAGCGAATATTACCCACTCTCATTTTATGTCTCTACCTGTTGATATTATGTTTTGTAAAATATTTTTTTAGGACTTTTAATAAAATAAATAGGTAAGAAATATTACGAACGGTTATCGTAGGAAACGACTCAAATTATTTATAGGGTATCTTGACAAAGCAGCGCCGCGTCTTTGGCTTAATTATATATCGATACCTACTATAATATTTCGGGAGAAACGAAACGTACTTTTAAAATTCTAGTTTTTTTTAAATAGGACGCAGTTTTTAGAAAATTGGGAGGTATAAATATATTACAATTCGCAATTTCTTTGAGCATCAATTATCAATGTTACTCTCCTCGAGATGTTATTTTTATACGTTATTTAATAAAATATAATGCCACCTTTTACCTGCGATATTTTGTTAGTGTGCCCAGTGACCTATTGTAAATTGTAGCAGGTTCGTAGTCTAATCGCACGTATGTGAAAGTCGCAAATTGTTTTCTGTGAAAGGAGTATTGTTGCCGAGGCGTTGGATGAAATTCGTCAGCGGAAGGATGGAGAAGACCGATAATTACACATTTAATAAATTAATTCCCTCTTGCTGCTACGACGAACGACCCATTAAAAATGCCTCCATTCCTTTAGGGGTTAATTTTTCCTAATTTTTAAGATGGCAGATGTTCAATCTATGAGGATAGCGTGTTCAAAATTTCAATTTTCTACGTCCAGTAGTTTCATTCGGCTGTGCGTTGATGAAGAATTCACTAAGTACATTTGCTTTTATATTTTTATATAATCTCTTTTAACTTTCTTACTTCCATCCAGAAATGCCCACGGGACCTTTCTAATCCTTGTCTTTGCCAACGACCTGTCTTTTGCTGATCACGTGGGTAGGGATTGCAATTGCTGGATCCCTCATCCAGCAATCCAGCTGGATCCAGCACATTTTTCAGCCTGCTGGATCCATCACCGGGTGCTGGATCCAGCGCTGCGGATCCGCAAGTAATTAACTTTCCAAATAATGGCGCAAAGTGCACCATAAAG
>JAOPUG010000215.1:27394805-27408560 GCA_027564375.1 Micropterix facetella | reverse complement strand
TTTCCCAACCTCCGATTCTTAACCCTTCCCCGCTTTTTTTATTATTGACGCTCTCTGATATATCCACGTTTAGTCGCCAGTAATGATTTTAGAAACACGCCTTGATGCCCCATTTTCGAAACGTAGTCGCATTTATCGCCATCAATCCATATGGGATTCTTTTTTCGTTTCGGAGGTATCCAGCACACGAGGTATCCAACGACAACAAAGTTTCGTCACGCCAAGATGTTCGTGTAAGATGGCGTGAACACTAACCGAATTAATGTGTAAGATTCTCTCTATGTTCTTAAAATGACTACTTCTCTAAAACAGTGAAAAACTGACATTTTCCAGTCAAAGTTAAGATACTCCCGCGTGCATTTAAACAATAATAAAAAAAAGTCTTGTAGCAAATTACAAAAACCAATTATTGTCACACGCGATTTCAGAAGAATGTTATCACCGCGCAAACAATCATAGGCGTTTGGTCTATTGTGCTCCGCTGGAGTTTCGCTTGGCGTAAGAATGTCTCCGAGCAAGCAATAATAGTCGTTCGGTGTATTGTTTTCCGCTGGAGTAATGTAGCGGCGCCTTAAACGTCGTTCGTGGGTCTTCTCGCGTAAGCATTTCAGTAGTACATATATTTTCTGCAGTGACTGCTATTGGCGGGCGTCCACTTCTGTCGTCATCTTCAAGGATACTTGTTCTGCCCCTTTTAAATTAGTTAAACCATCTAAAAATCGTTCCTCGTCCGCCCGACAAGGAGTAGAATCACCTAAAGCTGATTTTAAACGTTCAAAGTTTAACACTTCAGATAATCCAAATTTGAAGTCATAATAGATCATAGCATGCGAATTGTTCACGCTTGAGCTCCATAGTAGCTCGTAGCAATTTGCGTAGCAATGGCAGGAAGTGGTGACAGAATAAATACCAAAAATGTATTGTTTTTTAAATTGTTGTAAAGGGCTTTTCACGTTCGATATTCACGAAGTAAAATTTCTATTTAAAAACAGTTTCATTTTTTCGTTGCATTTTTAAATTTTGAGCATCTCAAAAATTAAACATAAATAGTGGAATATTGAAAATCACGACTGTGAAGTTGGCCCGATCAAAATAAATTATATACGGTTAGCATTATTATTGCCAACCACATTAATAGCCTGACGACATACTGGATCATTTAATTATCTACGTCTACGTTATTAAATTAAACCTAATTCGAAATAAAAGAGATATCAGAAAAACGTGCACGGTTGTGCAATAAACTACTAAACGAAAACAAAAATTCAAGGAAATCTTAATTTTTAGTGAAGGTTGATCCAACTTCACGAACCTCCTACGCCACCGAATGCAATCGAGCGGAATAGACGGCGAAATGATCCAAATGACATTACGAAATGGCCTTTATCGCCCTGTTGCCGAGAGCGGAAAGCCAATAATGAACAAAGCTCATCTTAACAGTTACATTCCCGGGTACTGGTATCGGGGGGGAGGGGGCGTTTAACACCGTGTCTGATGGATATTTTGCACGGATATCGCTGTAATGGCACCATCGATTAATTTGAAATAGCTATGCAAAGATACGATACCAGAAATCCTCCCAATCAACCGGAGCAAGCAAAGCACATGACTTACGGACAACGATAATACTTTTCACACGCCGAGGACATATAACCTGTTTATTTCCGATGACAAGCGAGATACATATACATCAACAGCAGTGCTGAAGTAAACGGTTGTTCATTGCCTTCTTGTCAGAGGTAGCGGAGAATGTGAAAACTTTCTAAAGGTACCCATGTGAAGTAGATAATATTGCTTCCATTTATTAAGGCATAATAAAACATTAAACTATTCCATTAAAATCGAAAAAACGTCAGTTTTCTAAAATTACGATAGCTACATCTTTTATAGTGTGCAACTGCTGCGAAGAAAGGATTCCCTCGCAATATCGTCCCCATCCCATCGCAGATAAACGGCCCTGATAAATGAGGAAGGTATAACCGTGAAGTGCTCCACCTCTATAAAAGATACCTGGGTAATCACATTTATCAAGACGATACGATGCCTCATGTTCGGGTTGCGTAGGGTTAACTATGCGATGATGGAGGATGATCGGAGAGAGAAATCGGAAGCTCAGTTTGTGCGGAGCAAATTGTTTACGCGTGTGCACGTGACCAGTGATTGGAACTAGCGACTATGTTGAAAGAGATACACTAGCGAAATGATCCGATTTACTTATTTGTCCCTTATATTACAATTTGCCTAAAATTAGTTACTCGTACATGGCAATGCAGATTTTAAATCTCCGAAAATATACTAAAGATTGTGGCTTCGATTGGATTTTATCACTTCACTAGACAGAGCCTGTATTGAAGAGATATTTTTTGCGGCGTTTTTCTGTTGGGTCCATATAGAAGGCTACTGCAATATTGGGCAATTATATCAGTGGTATATGGGATAATTATTATGTAAAATTATAAATAAGATACAACGAATTCGCCGCGTGAAGTTTGTAACACCTGACGTTTCAGTGACGTTGTAACCGCTGTTGTCCAGGGTAGACTCCGCCGTTGTCCAGTCTATCCTGGACAATGGCGGTTGCAACATCGCCGAAACATCGGTTGCTACAAACTTCACGCGGTAAATTTGTTTTATTTTATTTATAATGTCAAACAATCGCGATAGTCTTCGATTTCATATTATAAAAAATATTTCATAAATAGTTTTTAAATTAAGCAGAATATATATGTGAGGTATACAGTTAATAAAGTTATGAAAATAGTAATAAGTAACATATCTATGTACCTATTTTATTAAACAACGCTAGTTACTAGTAACTCACAGTCCTCCCTCGTCGAGTTTATCAACCGGTATGCCACCAATCTTTTATCATGGACGTCGTTTTGAATGGGCGTAGCTTGGCCTAGGTGTGTGTTAAAAAGCGTTGTTGACTTTCGTCGCGAGGTAAATGTAATGTCTTTGTCCACAAGTCGTTCTCCTTTTTGGTTGTATGTGTCTGTTTTTATGCCTTGTGTCGTGTGTATGAGCGATATTGGTCGGCTTGTTGTCTCGTTGGAGTTCCTTCCTGTGGTATATTGAAACCTGCCTTATGTATAGTTGTCTTGCATCATACCATGAAGTCCCTTTGTAATATATTGTAATATTTGGAAAACTACTTGTAAATGCTTTACAAATACAGGGTAGAACATGCAGAATACTTGTGTAAAAGCAAGAGAACAAACATTTCCAAGCTTTTCCATAAACACTCAAACACAACAGAAGCTTGTCTGAGCTACAAGAACCCCCCTGGGGCATTAAAGAAGTCAGGTAAATGTTCCTAAATGAATTGAAGACCAAGAGTTTTCTTTTTCGTTAATAAAAATACATATGTAACATAACAGAAAACTAAATTGATATGCACTAAAAATTAGTAGTTATAAAAAAAAACAACAAATTTGCTACAATAAATTAACATTAAGCACATTATAATTATTGAGATAGTTAAAAGAAACATATGTCAGAGTTAAAAGAAGAAAAATTACATATAAATTAAGAACATATATTCTGAAACATTGAGTAAAAAACTTGTGATGTCGATTGCGACTATATTTATCATGAACATTTCTTTAAATAAAGATTAGTAAGTAGGGCAGTAATATTCAATAAAACTAAGCAGTATCGAAGGTATGAAGAATTAAATCCCAAAATACCTAACAGAAGAAAAGTTGGATAAAAGTTTGGATAGACTGAATAGTCTGAAATATTAATACCGAAGTAACACACTGGATGTAATTTAATTCATAGGGAAACCATATTATATTGGTATATTCTAAAATACTGTTTACTAACGTAATATATAACAGCTTTATGAACTTAAGATTTTGAAAATATCGGCAATTTCTTACAACGAAATGTAATGCCTTGTTTGCTTCTAGTGTTACATCTAAATTCTTAATGCTTAGCATAATTAGACTAGTCCCGTTCAAGTTATATTCAAATACTACAGGATTGATCGACCTACTGAATATAATGGTGAAGCATTTTATCAATTCTATCAATTTTATCAATTCAATAAAATCAGTGGCCGCCATAATATAAATGCCTGACATAGAAATAAGCTTCAGTTCCCAAGCTTCGATTAAAAAATGTCGCAACGTCTTTTATATGACATTTCTAAAATAGAAGTCTTCAGGATAATTTAGAGTCGTCAGTGAAACAATTTAAGCATTGTATTAAAGACCTACCTACTTTATAAAAAAGACATAATATAATATTAACGACTACTCGAATGATAACAATGCCCAGTGTAATAAACTTATTTTTCAAATTTCGCTACGTATAAAATTCTACGAAAACTAAAAGATTTTTTTTTTTGTTATCTTACTTTATTTTGTTACTTTATTCTTTCCAGTGGAGCCTATAGAATCCGTCGTATTTTTTTAAATAAAATATAATGTATTATTGTATCATCGTCTCTTGACGTTCAGCATATGTCCGCAACGTACTCGTATTTGTGGTGAATAAAAATTGTTACATTTTGTTTTTAAGGTCATTTTATAATCCTTTGCGCCTAAAGCGCTTAAATTGATGTTCTTGCAGTCGTCGATTGTTTTGACTGTCTAATAGATCTTCACACTAACGGCATACATAGAGAAAGTGACCCAAATATAGAATACTAATTGGAGAAACAAAAACAAATAAAAGAAAAAAATCCTTAAAATTTATAATAGAAATAATTAAAATAACTATTAAATGTATACATTAAAAGAGTCATGGGCCTAATTTGAAGTTTAAAGTTTATAATTTTAAGAAAAAACTAAAAGTACCTACAGGGAAAAGTACTTTGAAAAAATGTTGACGTAACATGATTTTTTTTATACGTACGATTTTTTTTGTTGATAAATAATCGCTAATAACTTTGATGATTTCATTCCGGAAGCAGTACCCGCGCAGCCTGCTAGACTAGCAGGCCTCAGCGCGGGTACAGGTGTATATCGAGATACCATTGATCCCCCTCTCTAAACGAGGCAGTCCAGAGGACGGGGAGAAAGAAGCCGACAGCCAATATGTAAAACCCACGCTAGGGTGTTAGGCGCAGTCGAGGACCCTAGACGCCGCATTCAGACATGGACTTCTTCCGTACTTTTGTTTGTAGCCCGTGTAGACTGGGCTATGATGGCCGTTGTGTTTTTGGTCGGCCCAGCACGGTGTGTCAACTACTACGGGCGAACCAGTCCGCCCCGGACCCCAAACCCCGAGGCGAAACGCAGAGACTTAAGATGATACAAATCTACGTATCAAGGTCCACCTAGGCCCGTACGAATCCAACTCCAAACCGCAAGGCACTGGGAATTTTCAAACCCAGCGGGCTTCCTCGCGCCCGTACTCTCAGATGCGGATCAGTTCCTCCGATTCCCCGTCTGGTCACAGGTCCGAGGTCGCTTGCACGGACCTCTATCTCTAAACCGATATCCCTAATTGGGATGTAGCGGATTCGGGGCGGCCTTTGCTCGGCAACTCTCACCCGAAATCGGGCAGCCCTCACTATCATATATATGGATAAGCATCATCGTTTCTAAGGATGGATAGCTTAAGGTACCTTCCTACTCCCGCTATCTTAGGTCGCATTGCGCTTCCAAACTCCTCCGATTAGTAGTTCTTGAGAAACGGCCGGGTCCAACAGTCATCCGAAGTTTTCGCCGGAATCACCGCTTTACCGGGATACTCGGGGGCTCTGGCCATGTCACCACAAGTGGGATACATAGCCCTTATTCCGTAAGGTTGTCAAGCAAAGGCCTGCATGCCGACCATCAGTCAAACATCCAGGGCCGCCCGCCATGTACAGCGGGTTCACCGTTTTCGTCTCTCTCCGTGGAGGCTGGAGGTGTTGAGACTTGAGTCGGGCCGACCATGATACGAGTATACAGAGTTGGCTATTGAGACCCGAGCTACACGCGACCCCATTTGGCTTTATTGTATTCAACTTGTCATGCCCTTTCATCTGATATACATGTCGAGGGGATTGTAAAGAGAAAATGTATTCGCCATTTTGTTGTGGCCGTCATATAGATGTAAAAACATATAAAAACCAAACTTCTAAAAAAATACCCTATATATATTATAAAAACCCGTTTCTGTGCGCATCAAAACGCCCGTTCTACGATTATGTCTTTAATAATTTTATTGAAATAGTTGACGTGCTATGTAAAAATATTTAGAGTATATATATTTGAATATGTGTGGGTTATTATTTAAAAAAAAAAACGTATTTTTGCTAGAAAAAAGGATATCAGAGTTTCGTAGTTTTAAATATTTCTTCAGGTCAATATATTACAACAAAAATCTACTGAATATTTCTGAAAATATTCGGAATGCTTTTTATTTTTACCGAAAAGTGTGGCTTTTATTTTTTGTCAAAAATTATAAAGCCAAAATTAGTAAATGTGTACATGCTATCCTAAGTAATTATCAGCACGATTGTAAGAAAAGGGTCTTCCCGCAATCATTCTCTCCGTGACGATAAAAAATATAATTTCGCAGAAATATTGAATTTGTCACTATTTCACGCGCTAACTTACATTTCTTATGATTTTGATGGCAGAAATTATTTTATTTTTATGTAGATACGAAATAATGTAATTCAGTGACTTTTAGTACTAAAAAATAGGCATTGCTTAGGAGTTTAACAGTTTGGTAATGAATGCCACATTAGTACCAAAATTAACAATGTCATTAAAAATTATGAAGCCTAAATAATATTGTAATTTAGGTTTTGGGCATCAAGGGCATTATTTATGCACCTATAGATTTTGGCACAATGCTTTATAGTTCTGTTTGATGGTTGCAAACTATAAACATTTTCTTAATTCCAAAAAAGCATAGACCTATTTGCGAGTTCTCGTCGTTAGGTTGGTGACTTGACATTTAAGTTCATCCTCTCGTCGATCGTAATGGTTGATCTACATAGTTACCCTTGTTACTGCCCTACTAGAACAGCTGTGTTTTGAAACAGTCCAAGCATATGCGCGTATTTTCTGATAACGATCTATATGAGAAGAATCAGAACAGCGTAGTGAGAAGGTAATGTAATTGATCTTGAGAACATTAATACATTAACACATTTCTGTCTAGCTAATATTTTGCCCTATTTATATTAGCTTGTGCGAAACTAAAAGCTTGCATTTTATAATAACGAATTTCGTATGGCAGTAATAATATAAATGTAATGAAATTTAATATAAACCTTAAACCGAATAATCATTAATCTTAATTACATTACACCATATTATTCTTATAAATGATACTGTCAGAACCACACTAATTTTCTCTATTAAATTATTGTTTTTTTATGACATCGAAGACTATCGGTTAGTTGACATTATAAATATATTAGATGATACGAATCGACCGCGTGAAGTTTTTTAGCACCCGACGTTTCGGCCATGTTGCAACCGCCGTTGTCTAGGATAGACTACCTTAAACAATGACGGTTGCAACATCGTCGAAACGTCGGGTGCTTAAAAACTTCACGCGGTAAATTCGTTTAATCTTACCTATTTATAATGTTTTTTTGGAGCGAATCTCTTTTAACGAGATTTCGCGCGGTGAGAGTGAACTGACAAAAATTGCAACGGGACGCTTTTGTCCATTACGACGCATTACATTTGATTTTTGCTATGTTTATTGACGCTCTCTAGGGAACTGTATTTATTTTTTTATTTCTTTCTTTAATGATATTCAAACAAATCATTGATATTAGATGCTAGTTATATTTAGTTTAAATGTATATAATTTTGACAATGCTTCAATAATATGAATTTACAGCTTACATATTAATAACATAGGTAGAATACGTCTTAACCATTATTTATTATTAAGTTCAGAAAAATACGGAAAAAGAAGAGAAGAAAGTAAAAAAGAAAGAAGAAAATGTGACAAGACATTTAGAACTAAAGGGTAAAACTGAGGCAAGAGGAAAAACCGAGGGTTTCTCAAACTTCGGCACATATGATTATGATTTTCTTTTATGCATGTATAATAAATATATTACAATGTTCATGGTAATTTAAAATAACTACCTGAACTGAGCACGTAAACCACGAGAGATCCATTGTGCCACTCCTGTAATGACTCCCTCAATGAAAAGGAATTACTATACGGAAGGGGTTCAAATGTTACGTTAGAGATAAATTTCACAATGACCCAAATATACTTCCGCCTTAATTGATCTGAGAGAAAAAACTTGCCAAAAACTAAAATAAATGAAGTAAAGCTTAACTTGTCTTTAAAAAAATATATATTATTTTTAATGTGCCTAGATACTAATGCCCTTATGGATTCGTCAAGAAGATTGTAAAACCTTGGTTTAATGTTATTATAATTTCTTTGTCCGAATCTAGTGAGCACCCTGGATATTTTTTTTGGCAATTTTTCGCTCGTTAGTTTGCTTAATGCAATGAACCTGCTGAGTATTTGTGCATTATTACGGCCCTCGTAGATGGTTTTTTTTATTGTATATCATCTGCTACGGGCGAACCCGTCCATCCCGGAGCGTTTCAGCGAACTTATCGCTATATCACCCTGAAACCTCGTAGAAGTGCTATAAAATTACTGTAGTTTCTAGCTGAGGAACATCCAGTAATTTATATTCCGTAAGCAGTTGTACCGAAGAGTACACTCTGCGCCATATTCTTTGATCCCTCGCACACTAACTCAAAAATGCATTCACATATATTTATAATCCAAACTAATCCAAAACTCAGCACGAGACAGAAAATCAAATTGCCCTGTGAAAGATTGTAGCCGCTATACAATCCTAACATAGCCAGCTACTTGTACCATATCGACGGTTACTTGGTTTAGGTGCCTTGGTGTTTAATGAATGCAATAACATGTGATCTGCGTCAGTGTGCGAGGGCTCAAGATCTATGGCGGGACCTATACGTGACCTTAGTCGAATAATCCTGAAATCGCATTTATGGTACTTGATTACTATATCCATAATCTTGCGCATCCACCCTAACCAATTAGTATAGTAAACGGTTTTTAAAGTATCAGCGTCGTGGATATTGTGTGAATATTAGAATATGTAGCAAAGCTTAATAATAGCCATTTTGGGTGTTCTAATTTTTCAGTTACTATGTACATGTATTATACATATATTTAATGATCATTCCAATTTTCGCATTGGACACTTCATTTACGTAACATTTCCACTGGGCGATCTAGGATTCATTTATGAGTTTACATAGTTTTATGGTTATTTTAGGATTATATTTGTAGCTCATCTTTTTTGTAAAGTAAATCATTTCTTTTAAATCGATGCCGCGTGGAGGTAATCGCGCTCAAATAAGTGACAGTTTCTGTCGAAGTAAATTTAAACTTCAATAACTCTGCTACAAATAGAGGCATACCGCCCCGCCATCTCGGTCTCGTTTCAAAGAGGAACGACGAGAGTTTAGGTCAATAATGGCGCCCGGATGTCGCGAACTGCGCACGCGATAACTGAACCCACGATTGCGACTATCTAGATTCCGACAAGCGTTCATAAAAGGTATAATATCGCAAAACCTAATTGTCCAACCCAAATGGATTAAGTAGTATTTTGAAGAGAAGTATATGTCTTAGAACTCATCCTAGGCTCCAAGTTTGTGTCTAAAAACTCAAAAAGATACAAGACCCGATCTCCTTAAAATATTGCGAGCTATTAGGTACAATTACAATCAGAATTACAAAAATAAGCAACAAGTGCATAGAGCACAATATTCCAATGAGAATGACTTCAAAAACGCTGGGCCATTGCCCAAAAAACGCGCAGTATTGCCGGGAATATAGACAAGATATATGCGTAGGCGACACAATCCTGGGTCTAGTATATTATGTAGATTTCGTTGCTGATGAGATGGAGAGTGCAATTTTAGGCTACTATACATGAATGAAGTTGTCACGAAAATAACTGTGGCAGGATCGCCCATCCTATATCTGACTACGTACATATTTGCCTTTATCTGCCTATACATTTGACTATATCATTGCCTTTATCAATTTAATTCATTTTATTTCAATTAAATTTTATCTTGATTGAGGTATAGTAACGTGGAGTTTTATAATTGTTCAGTACGGCACAACCTGCCTTCTAGGCGTACATTTTTTCAACACAAGATTGCTCACAGATTGGCTAATCAAGTAGGCGAGACAAAAAATATTTCATCCAAAAAATTTAAAATAAAGAAAATATTAATAATAATATCAGTAATAAAATTAAAAAATAAAGGGAAAATAATTATTAGTTATTATTAATGCAGAATTAAATTATCCTAAAAAATAACTTAAAAATAAAAACAGTTTTAAAATAGTCCATAATCAAGAGAAATAGTAATACATCTTTCAGTAAATAATAAAACAAAAAAGTACTGTAAATAAATAATATAAAAATGAAGATGTTTTAAAAATTAAAGTAGATTAAGTATCATCCCACATCTTTTTTGCCAAAGATAGAGTTGCACGCCACTTTGGATTTTTTAAACACCTGACAATCCCTATGTAGTTGAGGTTAATTATACGAAAATATCAAAAAATATATATATAATATTGCTATTGGGCAAATTTATGTCAGGTCCAAACTTTCTGTTAATCTTGAGAGTCATGTCATATTTTATTTACAAGCTTTGTCTATTTTTAACTGAAAATAGATTGGTTTATTGCCTATTTTTTATGTTGTTGCATATAAAGTTCATACAAACCTGCTAAAGAGATCTCCTCCGCGACGGTAAACGTTACACGCTCCAAAAATCTTTTCAAATCTCGAAATTTTAATGATTTTTAGAACGTACGTATCTCATGCTGCCGGCCTTACGCTAGCTAGATAATCCGTCATTGACCGAAGTAAAGTCGGGCATCGTCGGCCAAACGCGACGAATTCACATTCGCCGCGTCTTTCGTAAGAAAGAGAGAGCGCGATAATGACCACTTATATTTTCCGATGACGCACGATAATTACCGCCAGCGTTACGCACAGAAAGAGAGCATATTATATAGCGCGAAAGAGAACGACTGCGAATTCAAAATCGAATTTTGAGCGTTACACGGCTGCGATCAGTCAGTGAGTCAGTGATGAGCGTCTGATTAATGCTAATGAAACATTTGTAAATATAGGTACCTTTTATTTTGATTTAGTAATGCGAAATTTTGGAGCTTCAGCATGCCACCGATCATTAATAAATAAACTGCGTCTCCCCTCTCCTTATACAAACATTTTCCGAGACCGAGACCAGTATCCCCCCACTCCATTTCTATTCAAGCTTCCACAGTCTCCCCATTCAGTCAACCTTTGAGGAATGACATTCTGAAGGAAGGAACCATTTCGGAAAACAGCCATGAATATTAATAGACAAAATTTTCACAAAGAGAGACCCGCCTCCTCTCCTCTTTTCCGGGAAATAATGACGAGCTGTATATCGAATACGGAGGAGAGGGAAAAGGAGGAAGAGTAGGGGGGAACGGGGTGTTTCACGACACGAAACGCTTTAGTCGACAAAGGAAAGTTAATTATTTATTGAATATCCAAATCGAGCCACTAATTGAAATCCAAATAGATTTTGTACGGCCTGAAGTTAGTAAAAGCCTTTCGACATATAGCTCTATATTTTGTTATATTATTTGAGTATCAAGAACAATACGAGTACTTTGCACAATAAATCCATGGGAACTAAGTAGATTGGCAGAATCTGTAAAAGCCTGGGACTAAAAAAATTATATAGGTATACCTAAAAGGATAATATTACGTAAAAAATTTGTTGTGGTACCACTAGGAATGTGAAAAAGGCAAAAACATATTGAGAACTATACAACATATTCATAACACTAGAAACAAGTAACGGCATACACAACGACGAATGATTACTACTTTGGGACAGATACACTACACCTATCAAACGACAAAGCTACACAACCTAGTAGCCGAATATATTGTTTGGATAAAACCAAACTCTAAACTAAAGTATTGTTATTACATTGGATAACGTTGTTATTACAATTGTTGTAATAACAACAATTTAATTACATTGGACAATTGTAAATTGTTATTACATTGGATAACGAATATGATGCGGAAAGACTGTGAAAAACTATTCATGAAGTAATATTATTTAAATGCGATAAATGATGAATGTTATGTATATATAGATAGGTCTTAGATCGTTGTCATTGTATAATAAATATTTTTTTATTAAGATTATACAGATGTGCATATGCAGTAATAACTAATACATTTTACGTTTCGCACTTCGCGAAGTTAAAAAAAATGTTTTTAACTTTATTAAGCTTTAATCAATAGTATTAATTTTAATTACAAGTGAATAGTCTAACTGCTGGCTACACGTGCCGTCAGTGCACAAATCCCGATATAAATATCTGGTGATTCTACGCGTGGGTTGCTTTTATAAACTTATTACAATGTAATCTGTTGTCTTATGCAATACTGGATATCTCCCCCTGCGTAGTTTTTTACTACTGATTTTAATGACAATTTTATTGTCTTGTTTCCGTTGCTCAATAGGTTGAATCTGTTATAATTTCTCTGTTAGTAGATTTCTCAACGGATGCGTTTATCAGACCAGTGTACAGCGATAAGTATTGTTTCGTCGTTATTTAAATAGAGTACTTTCGCCTAGTGTTTACAATGATGATGATAACGAGTTATGTCTAATTCTCAATGCGTATTATTTAATGTTAATTTCTAAACGATATGTTTATGTGAAATAATGGATGAAGTCTTTTGTTTCCATCATTATAATAATGATTATTAATTATTAATATCATTGCTTACTTCCTAAACGAATCATTACTAAATCTTATATTAACGTTAAATACGACTGTATGAAAATGGATTATAATATATGAGCTTATACTATTATTACAGCATTCAGTCGTTTTCAATTAATTCGTTAATTTAATATTTCATTTCCATGCTCGGGCGTCGTGTAGTCGGCCATTGGATGATCTGCGATGCCTAATGTATGATGATGATGATCTACATAGGCTTCGCGTAGTCATCTCTTTGGATGATCTGGTGATGCCTCGGTATGATGGTGATGCTGGTTATCTTATCGAGGATGTGCGTAGCGGGGCACGTAACATCTCTCTCCATAAGTATATGAGTTCGGAAGAGAATAGTTTCATGCTACATGATGACTCTTCTGGGTTTGGCTTGGGGTTCTCCTCTCGCGCTTGGTTGTTGAGCTGTCAATTGGATGAGCGACAGCCGTTCTTCTTCTTCTCAGGTTTCTGAGATGGTGTTGTTCGCTGAGGGGTTTCTTGCGAACGAACATTGATTAAAGATTTTAGGACAATGGGATTTTCTGTCATTGTCGTTTCATCTTTGCAGCACTTTCCATATTTTCTTGTGACATTTACAACTATGGCATAAAACAGCATTATTAGGGATATACTCGCTATTATCGTTGAAATTGCACTGAGATTCATAGCGTTTGATATTACGTATTGGTATATGTTGCAGTTTTAACTTGCTGATTGTTGTAGGAATGTCCTCACAGCTGTTGAGGGGGATACCTGGAATGATCTATCTTCCTTTGTTGTCGAATTATGTTCAGTATCTGTTACTTAGATAGTACCAATAAAAGCTTTGCAATTTTGCGATATTAACTTCGGCTACCATAGTGGCCAAGTCTTGAATCGTGCGTGTTAGTATGCACGATAACTCGAGTAAACTGCATCAGATCTAGAAAAATCTTTTGGCAATCGATAGTTACGGCTAAT
>JAOPUG010000215.1:27323816-27334081 GCA_027564375.1 Micropterix facetella | reverse complement strand
CCAGAAGTCATATTTAAATTATAATGCCAGAAGATTATCTTTCGAATAAAGTAAATGTCATGTCAATTTAAAAAAAAATAATCTTTGTTTTATTCCATTTCAAAGTTCTATGCATCTATAAAAAACACCCTTTATTTATAACAATTTAAATTGTCTGCCTTAGAACAGGCTATATCCTAGTTAGGCGACATTGAAATATGATCACTGGCAACAGTTTTTGGCATATCATGCTATACATTTTATGCTACTGGATTTTTGTCTGACATTTTTATTGTACATTTTCCTGAACATGATTGTGAATTACACATTAAATAAATAAATAAATAAACAATTGTCTTTTCTTTGTGATTCTAGTGACTTGCCGTTCGATGTTCTGGCAGGTTCCAAAATTGCATCCTCATAGTTAGAAAATACAAAATTACCCATGATGGAAATAAATAATGTAATACATTAAGTACTTAATAAAACGCAATAAGATATTGCAAGCAAACTAATAAAATACGCACTCTAAAATTCTAAAAAGTATAGGCAGAAGTTCTTCAAAAATTGGTTATTAATTTCAAGATTGATTTTTGAGCGGTGAATATCTTTGTTTTTTTTCAATATTTTGTTTCTACGGCTGGTTAGAAAGTCTTGGACTATAGGGGACCAAAATTACATAATTATTTAGTTAGACTTTCTTGCGATTTATAAAAACAAAATCATTAAAAACAAGAGTATACGATATATCACGAAGCCAGCATTCGTCAGTTTGACATTTTTTTCAGTATTTCAGAATGTGCATTATATGTGTAAAGGTAGTTTTTATAAATATTCACATAAGTTGGGCCCCAGAAATTGTCCCCTTAACAATAAATGGGGTATACATCTATCTATAGATCGGCCATAGACAACTGTAGCATACTATAATGTTGAAAAATTCCACTGGAAAACAAAATGGCTACCGGCCAACAGCTGATGGTTTAAATAAGTGACTGCACAACACCAGGCCGCCGGAAATCGTATATACAACGAGAATATAACGATGCATTACTTGTTTTCAGAAATGTTATTATCTAATCAGTTTCAAGATATGATGCACAGGTTCGTCATATTGTAAATGTTGTTAAATCGGAATTGGCACGGCTGCGGCATCGACAAACGTTTATACTTCAACCATATGTATGATAGACTGATATGCAACTTTGTGGCCGAAGTAACGTTATTTCGTCATATTTGTTAAACAAAAACCGAATTAAAATCTGTAGGTGAGTTTAGGCCAGTGTTGCGCCGATTATTCAGTCGAAATCCAATATTTTAATAAGAATGCGTTTGGATTAGGGGAGCGTCCGTTAATTACGCGAGGTGTTTACCTCCCCCTCCCCCCCCCCCTTGGGGAAATATGGTGGGTTATTTTAATTAATTAAATTTATTTGATAAGTTCATGTATTTTGATTCCTACCACTACCATACCAAATAATTGAAGTACCTACCTACCGATATTTTCATATTTTAAATTGATGGTTCTTGTCATTAGATTTTAATAAAGGTGAGCTTCACATTGTGAGGTTAATCTTAAGAGTTGTTTTCATTTCTGTGCCTGATTTATGTCATTGTACACATATTTTGACAAGGGCGCCGGAACAAAATATTAAATATGTAAGGGCGCCGCGGACTGATTAAGTATTCTATCATAAATATATTTGTGTGAATATATTAAATGTTTTTTTTTTGTTTTTCGTAGATACTATTTATATCCCTTTTTTTAAATAAAAGAATCCACTAAAAAGAAAATTGCTCAGTTGTGTATTTAAGTATAAAAGCAAAGCGGGTTTAAAATCTAGTTAATTTAATATTGTCTATGCACGGGATTGATATTGTGACACAATATGTTTAATCTGTTATAATAATGTGGTTCCAAATGGTTCCGTGCAACTTGGGCTTTAATGGCCGCTTACGTGATCTGGTCGGCTCAACTCGCGGGGCAGCTCCGATCCGGGCGCCTCATAAAAGAGGGACCAACCCGTTGAAACTGCTGTGCGGTAGATCTAGGAACGGAACCTCGGGCAGAACTGGACGGCTGACGCACTGGTCAGTTTACCGGCCGTGGTCTCAATCGACTGAAACCCGGAGAGGTCTGTATGTCCCCTAAGACGAGAGGTATACATTAACCTAATGTCACCTATCATTAGAAACGACCCGTTGGCCACCCGATCTCGGGTAATAACTCCAGGTATAGGACGCCTCGGGTGCGCGATATTTCCGAGTTACGGAATACAGCATTATTACTTTAGGTAGAAGCCGCGCAAGCGACTTCAAGCCCGGAACCAAACCGGTGGATGGAGAAATCCGCCTTAATTTGGTAGTAAGGGGGCGAGGGTGCCCGCTGGGTGTCTTTGCTCAGTGCCTTACCGTAAGGGCAAGACTGACGGGCAGTGGCGGAGCTTGATACGTAGATTTGAATCGTCAACATTTTCTTTACGGTCATCTCGAGACGACATAACGATAGAGTTCGTTGAAACGACTCGGGTTGCGAGTTTGCAAGTAGTATTGATCTTAAATCCAACCCTGTTATAATAATGTACATTTTCTAAATTAAAAATTTGGCGTGAGATTTTCATTGGACCCCCTCCCCCTCTTTAAATGAGATTTCGTGAGATTTTGCCGGACCCCCCTCCATTCTGAGCTCACGTAATTAATGGACGCCCCTTACGTTATACCTAATCAAAAATGGTAAAACGAGAGATTTTTCCCGATCTGCACTCGTGACCTTTGGATACATGGCGAGCCCACTCGCACTTCAGGTCAAAATGTCCTTTTTATAGTATGTACCTACTGTTTGTTTGGGGCCTAATGGGGCTGTGAAGCTAGGGCCATATGACTATCTTATTACACCGGTCGGCCCGACTCAGAGCTCAGCTCCCATCCGGCAGCCTCCCAGAAGAGGGACTATTCTGGTGAAACCCGGGGTGGGGCGGTCGGACCTGGGGTACTACCTCGGGTGACCCTGGACGGTTGGTGTATGGTCGGTTTACCGGCCTTGCTCAACTGACGAATATTCGGGGGGTCTAATTTTGTAATGTTTCTTAAGGCGCGGTGGTAGGTGTCGACCTGTCGTCACCTACCCTTAGAAACGACCCGATGTCCACCCAATCTCGGGTGACTTTCCGAGTAAAGGACGCCACAGGTTCGCGATATTTCGAGTTACGGATTGCCGCGTTATCACGATAAGTAGAGGTTGCGCAAGCGACTTCGGTCCTGGAACCTGACGGGTGGACTCAGAAATCAGACTTAATCTGGTAGTCAGGGGGTGAGGCTGTCCGCTGGGTGGCTATGCCAGTGCATAGCCGTAAGGCGTACGATTCTGACGTGCAGTGACGTAGTTGGATTGTGGATATGATATGTTCAAATTCTGTACGTTTCATCTCGGAGCGATATAGCGACAATGTTCGTTGAAACGCCTAGGCGTGACGGACTCGCTCGAGTTTGTAAATTATGTTTGTTATGTAAATTATGAAATACTAGGGGCACAGTTAAGTTAGAAGCGTAATTTTTGGAGTATAATATAATGCCAGTTAGCCGAATATTCGGCTATTCGCCAGATTTTTCCCGAACATTCGGTATTCGGCCAAATCGCTATTCGACGCAACGTTAGTTTAGGCGTATGAGAGAGGTGGCAATGCAGATAACACTTCTTCCTATTAAATGAATACATCCGATTTCCGAAAAACGTTGGCTCGCCTATTGGCGCGGCAATCGCTTATCTAATCAAAATGGCGTATAATTTTTCTGTCCGCTTATAGCAAGCATAGCCCGGCGTACTCGAGCCATAAACTATTCTGTTCCCATTTTTGTGCCGCTCGCGGTGCAGCATTCGCAGAGCCAACTATGCGACGTAAATGGCTTCCGCGAGGATGCTCCCATTGCAAAGCCGTTTTCATTTATCGGGAGAGGGGCGACGCCGCCGTCTGATTGTTACAAAAGTTGGTGGATTATCCGATGCAGCAATTAACAATAATAATAATAAACTCTTTATTTAAAAATTAAAATACAATAACAGGAACAGTAGCAATATACAAATGCATCTTTGGTTCGTCCCGTGATTGGTAATCCCTGACTTATCCAAGATGGCTTAAAACATATTTCAACAGTTTATCTCGTTACCACGATTCCCAAAATACCCATATACGCTATGCTTGCTCTACCTATTCGTCAGATCCTTCTCCAGGCCAAGTAAACCGCGATGTACCTGCAGCAGCACCGACTCGAATCGAATTTGCTGCCACCTGGTGGTGTTAAGGGTCACCCAGGTAGGCTGCATCCAGAAGGAGAGAAAAGGAAGAACTGGTTACTGCCTATAGAAGAGTAGTACTTTTGAAGTGAGTCCTGAATTATTCTAAATAAGGTGAGATTCTTATATTTGCTGGGAGATTGTTTCAGAGGCCTGCACCATGGACACAGAAAAAGTAAGAGTAGAAACCAGTCTTATGACGAGTAATTTTGAGCAAATTGTCAGAGGCTGGTGGAATTACGAGACCGTGGGAATGTAATGGTTCGAAAAGCTCGCGGAGGTAAGATGGTGTTGTTCGGGAAGAGTACACTATAGAGGAGAGCAATTATATGTTTTTTTTTCTTTTGCGTACAGGCAACCACTTTAACCTTGCCCTATATTCGTACACGCGATCATTCTTAGGTAGATAGACAGACGTTCAAGTTTTTTTTTAGTAGTTCCTCTGATAAATCGAGATAGCCATATCTGCATAGTCAAGAACGGGTAAGATGAGAACTTTTCAAGAGTTTTCTTTGTGTTCATGGGAATAAATCGTTTGAGCGTTTGCAGAGGGTGAAAATTAGCAAATATTTTGCGACTTACCATACCTCGTCTGCGTGTGGTTACCAGGAGAAATGTTCATCGACAAAGATCAAGATCTTTGACTATGCAACAAAGGTATGGTGGTATCGTTCAGTTTTGAGAGATTGGAATTACAACGCCGATTCAAATTCATTTGCAGCTTCCAAGGTTTCCCACGCGGAGAAAACTAATATTACCAGTCGTAATGAGAAACGGAGACTAATACCCTCGTAAATCTGTATATTACGCCATATTTACACAAGAAAGCGAGGTATCCTCAAATTTTCGATTAGACATACCTAACGCCAATAAAAGAAATGTTATAACAGTAACATTGGATCCCAAAGCGTTGTAATTCGGAAACGCCAGGTATTAACAACGCCACTGCAGGGCGAAATGTTATTGATAGTATCCATTGAAATATCAGTCAGAAGCCAGAGAAAGCTATATTTATGACGGTGAAATGGACACGCCGGATTTGCAGCATCTATGTAAATACACAGGACCTGATTTCGCTTCTAAGAGCTAGTGTCCCAAAACACGCATTTAGCATGAGCTTGAAACAACTGTGATCAAGTTTAAAACCCGGTTAGAAAGAGGGTGAGTGAAACAATCCAATCATCTCGGCCATTTTCAAGCATGGAAGTCTAGGAGATATATTATCTCTTGGATTTATTAAACTGTTCGACTGGGATAACGAGCGTTTTCAAGAAGCATTTGCTCTAGAAATAAAACATTGCAAAAGCGCAAAAACAATTAACACCAAAAAATAACAGGCAAAACACTGGCACAGAATAAAAACACATTTCCGGATTGTTTATTCGGCTACAATTTACTCACTGGACGAAAATGTAAAGAACTAAACGAAGTAAGCAAAGATTCCATATTTTTATATTACTTAAAAAACGGCGTTGCGCTGTGTTTCATCGTTTGATCTTGCATTTATACATAACACCTAATATGTAGATAGGTAATCAATTAGATGCAAACCTAGTATGGACTGTAGGACAGATAAATCGAACTAGTCTTACCTACATACTTAATGATTATTCCTAGTATTTTTTCTGTATATATAATAAGGAATTGGTATTTATTATTATGTAGGCCAGTGTATCAAGTATCCAGAATTGTTAAATAAAACAAAAAAATGTATTCATCAAAATCTTGTCGCCTTTAAATTAGGCAGTAGTGCTGCGACGCGTTTTATGCCGGACTTAAAAGGTATGTTCACCACTCTTAAGTCAACTCTCTAAGCTGATTCGAAGATTTTCGAGCACAAGCTTCTTGATTTTGTTGGTTTTTATCGTTCGTAGCCGCTGAAGGTCGCTCAGAAAAATTTATACCATTAAAATGCCTGTGTTTTTGATATACACTATTCTCCGTAGTCTTCTACAACATATTCAGCGACTCGGCGCAGGAAATTTCTTTCGAAACACAGTTTAAGGCAAACTCTTTGTTTAACGATCTTTTCAGTATAAAAATCGCACAGTCCTAAAAAGTAGGATTAACTAAAACAGCAGCTGTAAACACAATGAGTGACAGATTGCGTAATTCATTGCAGTAAATCAGTAGTCACAGAATATTTATTAAGATAGTAGTGCTACCAACATACAGAAAAAAAAATTGACGCTATATTTTATGCGCTCCTTTCAAATTAAAAATTCCGGATACTTTTACACACAGCCAGTACACTGTGGTAAAAAAATACAGACAGAATTAAAAATTCTAAAATGGAAGTAACGTTACGTTGACGTTTGTTTTTCTTAAATATTTTTCACAAGACTTGGCGGCAAATTAACATTGATTGTGTGATCATAACTATTTCAAATTAATTGTTTTCGCTATGTCTTCGCAATGAGGAGCAATAATAGCTCTATATGAAGCTGAAAAAAGGCAAAGTGTGATATTTCTAATTCTCAGCGTCAGTTAGTTTCTTCAAAACGATACAACGAGCTTGGCCACATTAGGGACCGTCTCTAGAGAGGAAGAAAAGGGTTTTTAGGACGTATGGGAACCGACGCAATACCAAAAGAAGTTGGATCGCAATCCACCGACCAAGGAGAGGAATTAGCCTGAGATCTGCTGATAAGTCACCCTATGGACACTCAATTAGACGGCATACAAACTAAGAAAAGTGCAACTTCTTGAGGACAAAGACAAAAAAGTTCGACTCGAAAGAAGTCGTTTCCTTAAACGACGCGCCACTGCTGAAAATTGGAAATATATAATATTTACGGACGATTTATTTTCGATTGAACAATCCCATAATCACTACAATGATATAATATGGGCTGCTAATCTTCAAAAATCTGTTGCAGTTGTTCATCATCGCTAAAACAATAAATCTGTTAAGGTGTGTCGTGGCATTCGCGTTACAGGCAAACCTCTCATTGTTATTTGTTAAAAAGGGAGGGGGGTCAAAATAAACCAAGAAGTGTACCGAGATGTTGTCGAAGCTGTGGTTGTTCCTTGGAGCGAGGTGCATTTCGGCAACCAGCTATGGACATTTCAACAAGACTGTTCCGGCTCACAGAAACTTAAAGTGTTTTACAGTGGTCCTAAATTTCAACAGCTCTCAATAATGGTCACCCTACTCGCTCAACCTTGACTCCCAAGACTAAAATATGTGGTCAATTTTAAAGGCAAGGGGGCCTACACTACACGGCACAGAAGTTTAAATGATTTAAGAGTTTACCCGGGAATGTGTTAAACTTTTGTCTATGTGCATAGAGTCAAAGGAGGATATCTCAGGACTAATCAACTTTCAGAGAAAGAGTTCAATTTTAATTATATATATTACAATGTAAGCTATATCCCAATTTAATAAAATTATTCGCCAAAGTGTTTATCGACGTTATCTTGGGCTACCTGTAAAATATTTGAAAAGTTTTAAATATATTTTTCTAAATCTTCATTTGGTGATTTTTTCAGATTGTTGTAATCCGAATTTTCCGTATAAAACGTTTGACTGCGATAAAAACATACAAAATGCACTAGGCTGTTTACAAAGTGCACCGATGTGAATTAATAAAATTACATGAGCTATGTTGGTCTGATTAAGCCGCAAAATTTTAAGCTATTTTTAGGAATTCGCGGTATAATGACAACAAAAGACACATCCTTCCATCGCTTTCGCGATAGTTTACGTCAAATTACACACTGATTAAAACAACGATAAGCGAAAATTGTACGAAACTAAGCATCCACTTCACGCAGAAATCACTAGTGTTAGTATTACAAAACAACACTGATAACAAACTAATTTAAAAAATAGCGCCAAACGTCAAATCCAACAAAAAATTAAATTCAGAGTTGGCCAGTTTTCTGCACTCATAACGTCAAAACATTTTAAGACACTCGTCATATAGATTCGAGGAAATATATTCGCAAAAAATATGCGACATCAAAGCTTGCAAAACAATGCCAGTGTACGGGGCGTTTTCAGGGTCGGTGCATAAAGATAGGTCCGTATTTAAATTTAAGAAAGGAATAAGTGTTAATACTTACACGACCATGCCGTACGCACCCTCGCCGATGTACTGCAAGTTGGTGTACCTCGGTCCCACTTCAAATGCCTGTCCGCGAACAATTTCGGCATTGGGATTGGCACTCACAGCACCTGTAGCCTCCGCCATTTTGACAATTCTGACGGACGGGACGATCCATAGAGTTTATAGAGGCGACGACTCGGACCCGCCATAGACAACCAGGGTTACCAATGCATAAAACGCGGTTGCTGTCATGATCTTTAATGGCAGCGAATCACAGCATTGTGGATTCTTGGGGCGAAAATTGTGCAACCTTTCCATGACTTGATATTTGGCTTTGTACAATTTAATAAGTTTTTTGTGCGCTGGGATGTGCGCACAAAACTTTTTGTAGATGGCGCTAGCGCGATCGGCCCAAGGAGGTGAGAAGTGAGCCACACACCCAGCTAATTACGTCAACCGAGGTGCGTCGCCCTCTTCGCACCATTGTAGCCGCTGCGCCATCTAGCGGAAAAAATGGCAGTAAATATCCCCATTGATTGTAATGTCATTCGAATGAATATCCCCAATCAAAGTAAATTCAGCGTTTGCCAACCTGGTTCATTCACTTCCCAAAATGTTACCTCTTTAAATAAAAATGAAGACCCGGAATTCCGTGCGATTGCAGCAGCCCGCGTAAAACTTTTTGTGGGTCTCACCATCCTCCGTTTATATATTACAATTTAGATAAACTACATTTCATCATCGATTTGCTGCCCAATTTGGAGAATGGTGTGAAGCGAGTGACCCACCATGCGAGTGAGCATTCCTACACCTATGAAGCCCCTTTACACCTAGCGGGAAAATATAGCAGTAAACATCCCCATTGCGGGAAAACCCAAAGCCGTTTTAACTAAGTTGAAAACAATCGAATGTAGCTGTGTCAGTTCTAACTACACTGAAAACAAATGAACGCAACAGCTTCACTAAACGCATACACAACGCCACTGAACCATGCAGCAAAAATATTATAACATCGAAACCTTATATGAAATTGAATAAAATTCCAACCACTAGTTAGACATATTCTTGCAACTTCTCTCTAAAAATATTAACATCAAAACCTTATATGAAATGCAATAAAATTCCAACCACTTGCTAGACGTATTCTTGCAATTTCTCAGAAGAAAACATTAATAAATGGAGAGGAAACAACCGAACGGAGTTAATAATCGTACGGCTGATCTGCCGACAGACTAGCGGTAACTTTCACGAAGAAGCCAGCTGGCTTCTTTTCAGTGGTATAACTTCCGACGCCAAGTCCATATATTTATACCGAGATCAGGTCTTACATTTATACGTCGATTGCCATAAGTGTGAACATGTTCATAGAGGAAATTAAAACTTTCACATTGCTCAATTTTATATTTCAAACCATAAGATGAGGCAAGTTGTGAAGAGTGGTTTTGCTACTAATGACAACCTTCCAATCCACAGCACATATGGTTAATTTTTTTCAAATTTTATACGTGGACCATACCAAAGATTATACATATAACACTATTATATAATCTTTGGCCATACTTAATATCTGGAACTGGCTACTTGCATTAAAAATATTAAAAGAGTAATTCCTATTTTTGAAAATGGAACCTGGGGCTATAGAATATATTTTATTTTTTACGGCTGTCATTTGTTTTTTCTTCATGACGTCATCTTGAAAATTGCGCGTTTACCTAATGATGGATTTAGGTTGAGAAAATCTTTAATGTATGATTTTTTACGATTTTTGCTGTGGTTTAACAACTTTGCTGCCACTTGAATCTTCTAGTCTGAGCCAAAATTTTTGTGGCCTATACAAATTAAACAGGCATGGTCTGCACATGTGCAGGGCTGGCCCCGCGCACCTGACCCGCACCCCGCACATGTGTGGGCTTGGGAGTGAAGTTGTTAAGTCAACAGTAAAC
>JAOPUG010000215.1:27279966-27294715 GCA_027564375.1 Micropterix facetella | reverse complement strand
AGCAAAAAAAAAATTGGAAAAAATGAAATAAATATTTTTCTGCCACATTTTATTAAAAAAAACTAATAAACTTCCAAAAGTTTTCAATTCGTTTCGTGTGTTCATCGCGTTGACTCTGGGATTTTTTATTTTATATCTATAGCGATCATTATGATCCTCACAGGAAAAGGCTTTTGGAAAAATTTACCAATTTCATCCATGAATTCATTGCGGTATAAATGTTTGTTTACATCGTGCCTTGATCTTTGGCTACCTATCCATACATAATTTATAGAACAATTATTTCTAAGAATGCTAACATCACTGTTAACGGAAACTATTACCTGCAATAAAAAAGCAGTTTCACTATAAATGGGCAGATGGCATTTTAAAAAAACTGGAAAATATTGAATTTGTTTCAACAAATTATTAAAGTAAGCTGCGATAATTATCATCCGGACGGACATTGAATTAATTTTTTATAGTGGAACTTGCTTGTTATTTTGCCAAAACGCTCTAATCGAGTGATTTTATTTTGCAGGATGGCAGGATCCTTTAATTTTAGAGGTGGGTGTGTGGAGGGCGAACATTTATTGGCATTAAAAGAGCTGTTTAACCCCACTATATCTTTTCGTCAGCTAGGATCCACCCATTCAACTGAAGTGTGAACCGATATGGATTGGTAATTCGTAAAAACCGGAGACAAATGAGACTTACAAGTTATAAAAACACTATACTCTTTATATAAACACTGTACTGGTTAAAAACGATAATCATTCCCAAATCGGTCTCTTTCTTTGCCATGTAAGTGACTTTTGTTATTATATTTCTTCATAAAGCTTCATCCTCCTTAAGAATTCTTGTAAGAATTTACAAAAATGATGTCAATTTTGTAGATGTACACTAAAACCTCGTTTATCCAGCCCTTTTTGATCCGGATCATCTGGATCAGATTTGTAGACAGTTTTCAGTTTTTTTTAAAATGTAATGTTCACATAGATAATAAGTTTTAACTATGATAACTATTAATGATAAAGCATTTGCGTGACCGTGCTTCATTCAAACGCTGCACGTGTTTGAAACAGAAGACAGTGGACCAATTCTTTAAGAAATGATGTAAAAAGTTATTTTTGTATTTTAAAATGTCTTTTAAACAATAATAATTCTATGTAATATTGTTACAAAACACTGTTTTTTATCGTAATAAATGGTAAGTTTTATTATTGTTATTTTATTAATTTTTATTATTTTATTTTTACTTTTATTTAAGTATTTGTTTTGATTATTACCCGGATTATCCAGATTTTCGATTTTCTGGATAGCCATTGGGCCCAGTTAGTCCAGAAAAACGAGGTTTTATTGTATATGATTTTATATGGATATGTACATCAACTCACATGAAACACTATTTTAATTTTAGTATTTTGTATATTATTAACAAACTAAAGAAACAAACATTATTCTTATGATCTAAAAATTGCAATAATATTTTTACAATGATTGGAAGTTTGTAATTAATACTATCAGATGGAGGAGTTAGAATGAGCGGAATATTTTCAGTCTAAAATCAATAAACAAACTGCTCAGATTAAACAGTGGTGTGTGTCTATATACATAGGCTTCTTTCAGCACTCTAAACAAGGTTTCCTTTGTTTGCTATTGATAATTAAAAGAGGAGCTGGGAGAGAAAACATTGCAAGATTATGATGATTAGAAAACACTTGAAGTTTTTCCTTATTTTTCACCCCTAATATCTAAATGGCATCACATGGCTGATTGTAACAAGAGATAGGAGGATAAGAACGTTCTCCTACAAGTACCATAGAATTTATACTAGGTATTATATAGGTATATAGAAGCAAACAAAAGTGGTGCCTTTTAATTAACAAATTGCATAATGTGTAAACTGACAAAACAAGTTATCCAAAAATACATTAAAAGGAAAAAACTTAATAAAATGATGAAATCTTGACGAATATTAATTAGGTAGAAGATATTTTAAAATAGTTTTATAAACTACATACAGCGTGTTCAGCAAGGTCGGAATTATTTTTGGGCCCATCTCTGGTCGGTGAATTCCATGGCAGCTGTTTGTACTCACATGGGTGATGATGTATATCTAACTGAACAAGAAAAGGGATATTTTTCTTTTTATTTACTCACGAGGTTTTTGTTTATAGAAGATTATTCTACACGAAAAACTGCTTAAGCCAAAAAAAAATATAGATAATTTTCAATTCAATTTTTCTGTAAAATAATCTCTATACAGAATCTCAAAAATGCTCTATCGTCCCAAATACACCTTTTATGCATTCGCTGCTCTTATAGACTGGTCAGACGCTCCTGACAAAAGGGGCAGACAACATTTTTTAATTCCCTGTTTGCAACTCCACACGAACGACTTCACACTCCACGCTTGAATAATTCTAAAGCCCTAATCAAAGCTTACGGTCATAAGACTGCCCACGAGTCTTTAGCACTAAATAGAAACAATTTACGAATGCTTGTGAGGGCGCTCACGGATCATTGTGGCCTGAACAAACCCTGTTCAACCTCAAGTTCCGGGACACTAGTGTGCAGATACTGCCAAAGTGCAGACAAAACTCCTCTGCACCTCGTATGCGAATGTAGCTTACTGATGCTTAAAAGAAACACCCACCTGGGTGGCTACTATCTCCAAACTGAAAAGGTAAAACAATCCAACGCCAAAAGCTTATTGCGAATCTTAACGATGCGACGCTTAGCGCGGAACTGTAGTAGGCGGCGATCACCGTAGACTAGAAATAGTTGCAGTGATACAAAGCTAAATAAACAAAATAAAAAATAATAAACTCCACAGGAACTGTCAAATTTTTGTTGGATGGCTGGGTTTTTGCTATTTTTGTTGATTTCCCGTTATTATGCGCAATTCATTCAAAAGCATCGCTAGAAAGTTTGCCATGTGATTTCTTCGTTTGAAGTAGGAAAACACATGTCGAATGAGCGCACTTGCAGAAAATGCATTGTATTCAAAATATGCAGGACGCTGCTGTATGTTGACTCAATAAGTTTTGATCCTTAATGGACATATTTCAACATGTCATTATTGGCATTGCTTTATTTCACGGAATGCGGATCAAGCTTTAATTGTTCATGCTGCTAAAGCACAATCATTTTTGCTAGATAAATTTCTTCAATTTGAGCTACAAGTAAGCTGCGAATATGATTATTTTGTACCTACTTAATAGCATTGATTCACTACCTTCTGCCATCAAGGCACTAGTCTTAGCGGAGAACTGGTTATTGTATGCTTTTTATATAAATTTTTTGAAAGACATGTTTTTCATTCAAAGATTGTTGTATAGAAATAATAATTTTTGGTTCTTTTCAATTTGTATTCCTAACATGTTTGAATTAACGGATAGGATAGACACTAATAGAAGTTAGAAAATTGTTTGATCCGACCGTATCTGGCTGATGACAGTTTCGGAAAATGTTCCGATTTTTAATTCGTAAATATATCACCCTCTACAGTCATGATTCCCTGGTCAGACTTTAGTCATGGTATTGTCAATCACAGAAGAGTTGATGTTTTGTTATTTTCAGGTTGCCATGGTTGAAGTGCAGCTGAACTCAGACTCCAAAGTGCCAGACGGCATGCTAGTCGCGTTTGCAATCTGCACGACCCTTCTCGTCGCCGTCCACATGCTGGCATTGATGATCAGCACCTGCATCCTCCCGAACATCGACGCCGTGTGCAACCTGCACAGCATATCACTCGTGCACGAATCGCCACACGAACGCCTCCACTGGTACATCGAAACAGCCTGGGCGTTCTCCACCCTGCTCGGCCTCATTTTGTTCCTCGTCGAGATCGCCATCCTTTGCTGGGTGAAATTCTACGACCTGAGCAAGATGGCCGCGTGGTCAGCGTGCGTCGTACTCATTCCTGTACTCATAGTGTTTTTAGCTTTTGCAATTCATTTTTACCGGTCTCTCGTGACTCATAAATATGAGGTCACCGTCTCTGGAATTAGGGAATTGGAGTTGTTAAAAGAGCAGATTGAACACGGCGACCAGGAAGGTCGGTTAAATAAAATGAGTCTGCTGGACCAATCGCACATCGTTTGACAAGCTGTTATTGTTAAATAACGTACTTAATCGTTTTGTCTTCCATTCAAGGGGTGTTTTATCATGTGATGTCAGGTTGTTCGTTCTGATTTGTGATTTTTTATGCGGTATATATTATAAAATCCAGAAATACCCCTGGGGTTTTAAATCTAATGTACCACTGTTTGTATATACATTCTTGTCATTGTGATCCCTTAGTTTATATTACTACTTATTTAATTTTAAGGTTTTATTTTATTCGATGATAGGAGCCGCAGTATATAATATTTAAAACAGATATGCGGACAATTTAGGTATTGAGTCAACGAAATGACCACCGACATAAAATGACGCAAATTAATTTTACTTAGATGTCTGACATTCTACCTAGAAGTGTGGCTATTTATTTCCACATAAGTCATAATCTATAACGCTCTCTCTCTAGTTTCTAGATTGAAAATAGTTTAATAATTGAAACTTTCATCGCATTATTTTCATGACTAAAATCAGACATCATGCGAATCCTCAAACGGCTACACTTCATATAAATATATTGGCCTATAATTATCTAAATGCACTTTATACATTATACAAATGGATTGTTACCTTCTTATGAAAATATACAATTAATCTCATTTTAAACATGTTAAAAATATACTTTTTTTTGGGAAAATAATGCCATTTTCATTTCCGCAGTAAATAAAAAAGCAAGACTGTTTGAAACGTTTAATCACGATACTATAATAATATATTCTATGCTTTGCCGTGGGCTACTTCTAATCCCTTTTGCAGTTCTTTCTTCTGGCTGAGGGATTCTTTCGCCGTCTGCAAGGCCAGTTCTAGTGTACCTTGATTTGTAGCATATTTCTTTATGAAATCTTCGGCGCATTTCAAACAATTTTCTTCCAAGGCGTAGTCGAGCATCCTCGCTTGCTTCTCAATTATCAAGGATCTCTTCATCCGCGCCAAAACCTTTGCGCTGAGTTCATTCGCTGTATCCGATGTAATCTTATTTGGATGCAGTGTCGTAACTAGCTTGATCAAGCTGACGGCTTCCTCGGCAGCACCCGTTTGTATAATATCAAGCATTAGATTGTCGATGTGGTTGTGCCAAGCGAGATAGAACGCCATCGGGCCAAAGTGCCTCGTTGAGCGCAGCACCTCAAATTGCTTCGTGTTGTTGCAGTGTAAGTAAGTCTGGCTGGTAGTGCGCTGATATTTCTCATCGTCCGGCTCAAATTGCAGGCACGCACGATCAAGGATAAATTCGTACTCGTGCTTTTCTAGGAGATCCCTTAGGAGTTCCGCATCGGTAAACATCATGGGTGTTCGTAATTTGCGGCCGAACCTCGGAAAATATATCTGAAATTACAAGAGTCTATATACATATTTCATGTAAAGTTGTCACGCACTCAATTATTTTTTAAGAAATTTAGTGTTTAATATAAATTAGAGAAATGATTTGCAGATTCTATTTGTAAATTTTAACGAAGGCTGCTTGCCACGAAATTTAAAAGTAAATTCAAACAGATTAAATGATTGTAGTCTGGGCTCAGAAGTGCACTGCGACCGTTGCAGATCTTTTGTGCTTCCGTTTGCTTACAGTTTGTTACCCACTCCTGTGCTTCCACAAACTTCAGGGAATTTTGAGGGAATAATTTCATCGATCTCAATTGGGTACAACTTGTCTTCTTAAGGGTCGGCCCCTTGATTACATTAGGGGTCCACACTCATACCGAACGTGAAGCGGTGTGTCCGCTTCTTCAAGGAAAATCTGCACAGATCGGTCTTAGGTAGTCTCATTCGATGTGGATGCTATCAGACTATTTCTATCAGAGTTACGCTCATTACTGACTCACTGACTGATCGCAGCGGTGTAACACTCGAAATTCGATTTTCAAGTTGCGGTTGTAACGCCGTCTCTCACATTCTCTTTCCCGCTATATAATCCACTCTCTTTCTGTTCATAACGATGTCGGTAATCATCGTGCGTCATCGGGCAATGTCGATTTCGCTCTTTTTCACATTCGCCGAGTTTAGCCAGTGATGCCCGACTATACTTCGGTCGATGACTGATTAGCTCGCTGGCATGAGGCCGGCCGCACGAGGTACGTACATTCTAAAAATGCATTAAAAGTTCGAAATTGGAAGAAATTTTTGGAGCGCGTAACGCTTACCATCGTGGATTGTATGACCTGTATATATGCAACAAGATAAAAAAACTAGACAAAAAACCAATCTACTTTCAGTTAAAAATAGACAAAGCAATGTAAATGAAATATGACATGACTCAAGATTTAACAGAAGTTTAGACCACATGGATTTGCCCAATAGTAATAATATATCGGTTTTTAATAAAAAAATCCTTATGCTTGCGGTAACGGCCCACCTTAATGTCCAACAATTTATCTTACAGGCATCCGGCTTTTACAACATCATTTGGCAGTACTCATCTAAGTACTGAGCACTTCCGGTGATCTCACGGAAACCAGTGTTTCAAACTGGCTACGATCGTTAACGTTACGATTTATCAGATCCTATTGTTTGTTATACTAACAATGTGCATTTATGGATTTTAAGACCAGTGCTCGGGCGAACTCGTCACCCCGAGGCGTTTCAATGAACTTTATCGCTATATCGCTCCGAGATGAGCGCAAAGGAATTTGGATGGCACAAATCTACTATCTAACTATGCCACTTGCCCGTTAGAAACCAACGCCAAATAGCGAGTCTCGAGCGGGCCAGCCTCGCTCCCTAACTCCTAAATTTGGTCGGATTCCTCTGACCTCCCGTCTGGTCGCGGGTTCAAGGTCACTTGCGCGGTCTTCTACCATAAGTAAGCGGCAATTCCTCATTGGAATTATCGCGGATAGGAGGCGCCCTTTGCTCGGCCTTGCCACCTGAGATAGCTTAAGGTATCTAATTACCACCGCTCTTTTAGGTCGCATTGCACTTCCAAACCCCCTCCGGCATTCGTCAGTTGTGCAAGGTCGGTAAACCGACCAAAACATTAACTGTCCAGGGCCGCCCGAGGTTTCATTGGATTAGACCCCAGGTCCGACCGCAACGAGGGTTTCATCGGATTAGTCCCTCTTCAGGGAGGCTGCCATGCGCAGGAAGAAATTGGTTGATATCATAATTATATCCATATTTTTTTTCAAGGTTATATTAAACGGGCCCTGTAATGCTTGAAATTTGATGTATTTGACAATAGACGCCTCAGGCACGCTACAACCAACAACTATTAAGTTATAGTGACGTGCGAGGAGTCCTGCGAGATGCATAGCCGGTCCTTCCCTGCTTAGTTTTATCACAGTATACAGACAGTTGCTTCTCTTAGAACAAAATTGAAACCGGAGCGAGGACGTCACGAGTCTTAAGGGCTACCACAAATCGTAATACGCTAACAGTACACAATTATACCATAGGCGCTATCCATGCCTTTGAACAAATACGCAGAAAGATAAGTCTCAAGTTTTCATCATATTGCCGTCACAACCCCAGAAAAAAGTAAGAACACAGCGCATAAACGTTCACTTTTCACAACCCTGGCTGCGTAACTGCAAACACAAGCATTTGATACGTATCCTCGCTGCGTCTTGCCGCCCGAGAGTGCGCTTACTGTTCTCTCTGTATGCTGTGGTTGTAGTAGCTTGAAAGTTTTCTTATGTGGGTGCTACTTTTTTTTATCCTAGTATAATTCTCTTCTGTTCTTTCCACCTTTTAATTGCTGCGGCTTGCGATACACCATATAATTATTCTGGAACTATTATTGTAAACCTATAGGTAATTCGCTGGTTTCGTTGTTTGCAACTGTACCAAAACGCTAGGAAAATTCCAAAGCTTTAATATTGCAATGTTTTTCAAGATATTATTTGGTTATGAATTCTGCAGGCGGTGAAACTAACCTGATTCACCTTCTGTCTGGTGTCATGTTCGGCGTGTCTAAGAGTACCATCAGTTTCCCTGTAAATTAAAAAGACAAATTGGTGGTGGAGATTATAAATAATATTACGGTCGTGAAATATGAACTGGCAGGTATAGGATTAAAATGTTCAGAAAATCCACAATGTACCAATCGTTAATCCTATATGTGTCTCAGAAATATCCAAAATATTCAGATGACCGTCGTACAGCCTTATAAACCCCCCGTACGATACGCCGAAACGGCATAATCGTCGCTTAGAATTGAAGAAGTAGCCGCTCGTGACAAATTCAAATGGAGGTTTACTTCGTTCCACGAGGTGAGCGAAAATTTTGGAGGAATATAGTCGTACTTCAAGTACCCGCTAGAATTTAGTACCCGCTCACTGGGTACTGTCGACTTAACAAACGCACGGACACACTAGGATTAGTCGACGACCCCGTTTGCAGGGGTCGTGGAATAGATGCGTCAGCTGAGCGTGCAATATGTACATGCCCGATTTCCTCCTCCAAAATTATACTGACCGCTTTGGTTTTTTTTTTAAAGTAATATCCCAAATACATGAAAATGTAGATTAACTAATGAATGAACCTCTGTTATTATCAAGGGGAGATATTCAGAGTGTGTGACAGATTCCCTGCCCTGCTGCGGAGGAATCCTCAGGATGAGCGGCTCCTTGTGGCTGCAAGCTGCCTCCTCCCGATGGAATGATCAGTCGGTGCCATATTTGTCAGCTTCAATTTCAAAGTAGAACCCGCTCTTCCGGGTTTGCTCTTTGCTCATGGAATTCATTCCGGAATGAGGTCAAATAGGAGCCGGAATTCCCCTTCCTTCCAATGTGGATTTTGTGACTGCTCTCCCGGGTGAGCTTGTTGCGGGATCTATAGCATGGACGTGTGGCCTATGGATATGTGGGTGTATCACGGTGGTCCTAAAATTAGGACTAAATGCGGGTAGCCGTGTGTAGGCTATCCCCCCCTCCCCATTTTTCATCATCATCGTCGATTCTTAAGATTGTTTTTCCAAAAATACTTTTCGTTGACATCAATACTGATATCGTTTAGATCTATCAGTGTAGATTTGTTTACGTCTCAAAATTAGGTAGGTACCTAACTACCTACGCGCGGTACAAAATGCCCGAAATAAAAAAAAGTACCTAATACAAAGAAAATAACAAACGATACAATCTTTTTATGTAAATGAACAAAAAATCATTCTGGCAGAATTCATATATTTTATACCTTGCGCTGAACGCATATTCGATTCCTCTGTTGCAAGAAACCATATTTTTTTGGCCGGATCCTACTTGGTGGCCTATTATTCACTTTTGCGTTTCTTAATGTTATGCATGTGTTTCAACTGCAAAATGCAAACTGCGCTAAACATTATAGTTCAAATTACAAAATACTTCAACCCGGTGTAATTCAAACGCAAACTACAAAATACATTTTCAAACGGTATATTGAAAATACAAACTACAAAGTGCAAGCTATAAAAGATAACTTTATTGCAACCATTTCTGCAACAGATATAAACAAATCTGTTATAAATAAGATAAAATCGGATTTGCAGGGTAAAGTTTGTAGAATCCGACATTTCGGCGACATCACAACTGCCTTTGGCCGGCGTAGAGTTAAATGCAGCGGGCAGCTCGTGCGAGTTTTGAAATTCCGCTGTGCACACAACATAGGTACTGTATCTCGTTTCGCATTTTTACATCGCCGATTGGCGTTGAAAATATTTTTAGAGGAGGATTTCATTTTATGCGGTAAATCCGTTTTTATCTTACTTTTAATGCCAACGCGGTAGTCTTTAATTTCATTTAATAAATCTGGTACAAAAAATCTCAAACTTGAAGTTTCGGTATGGTTATATTGGAGATAATACTGAAGCCATATTGAAAACTGGTAGTAAGCTGAAACGTACAAGTACTTTTTGAAACGCTAGAGGGCTCGGATCAGTTTGTATATTGCAACATCTAATCAGCACTTCGAAACGAATAAAACTGATTGGCAAAAAAAAATTTCAAATCAGACAATTCATTTATCCTGATTAATGTGTCGACAAAGAGGGTAGTTTTTTTATAACACAGTATTGCCATAAGTCTGGTGAATGTCAGGGCGGCTATATAAATACAGACAATGGACACACTAAAAGTGACGGCCGCTTATATCAATCAGCTTTAAAATTTGTAACTCAAGACACACCGTCCATTTTAAAATTTCAATAATCTGTTTTTCGTATTAATTTGAATAGCTAATGAAAAGTTGGCGACCGTACAGATAAGAGTGTGATTTCTTAGTTGTCCATTTGTATGGCAGCACCCCGAACCATTTTGGGTATGGAACCCTAAATCTGATCAGCTCTTCCCATTATGGCCTCTTAAGCTTATCATTGTAACTCAGATTACAAAAATTTCTTCAATAAATGGTTTTTTTTTTAAATTCAGAAAACTAATAAAAAGTTGGTGATAGTAGCAGAAAACTAATAAAATAATAAAAATGACATTTATCAGTCGTCCGTTTCTATGGTAGTTCCCTAACTTGAGCCAGTAAAGTTAGTTCAAAGCTGTCTATGCACGCACAGTGATGTACGCACGTCCCATCGTACGCGTCTATTGTGCTCCTATAGCCGCATGTGTTGTGTTGTATTTGTGTAATGTATTTTGATTGAATGTAGTTTAGAGATTTCGAACAATATGCATGTAGTTCAAATACAAACTATAAAAATTAATTACAAGCTACTCCAGGACAAGTAGTTGAAATAAAAGTAAATACAAACGGAGCTGCTATGGAATTCACCGACCGGAGTCTGGCCCATCATAATACTATTGTTACACTTCTGGGGGTGAGCGGTGCGCTCCGGACTAACAGCCGGCTATGGTAGTTTTAGGACAACTATCTTGCCACAAGTCAGCGTTCACCTTACCACTCATTCACTCCCCCTTCGAAGCCAAGTAGGTAGTAGTAGTTTGTAGCTTAACTGCGTAGTTCAAATACCAGTATTTAAAATACTACCCAGCCCTGTTCATAATTAGGTAGCAGCAATTTTTGTACATAAGTAGTTATTTGCATTCGTTAAACCAACCACAATGGATTTGACTAAGTAATCCTTTCTGATAGAAGCTTTCAGAATTCGATTACGACGAAGTTAACTTAAAAGATCCATCAAAATGTTGAACAATTTTAGTGTCTTCGAAAATCCTCATCCCCGCCAGGTGGTCTCATTGCATGTGCCACGTTGTGCGGCAAACCCGAACAACGTGGCGTATCCAATGAGATGCAAGAGCTGCTGTGACACCACAGCCATCACAGTCTTGTCTTATGCCTTCCAATCTGCCAGCTGACTTTGGGCCAGCACAACCTGGAGCGTTGAAGCCCAAAGTTGAGGCATGTTTACATACAGTTGAAAAATTTAGCATGCTAAATTTGTCTATGGCCCATGTAAATCAATCGGACCATAGACAAATAACAATGCTAAATTTTTCAAGAACTTATTTTATTTATTAATTACAATAACTTTTTCAATTGCTTATATACCATATGCATAACGTTTATTGAGTTGGGAGAGATTGAGCACATCCTATGGCGAAACTAACTAGGTCTGACCCGTATCTAGGGATGCCGATTTTTGGTTGTAGTATCGACAAGCTGACCTGATATTACGTGCTTACTTATTATTATATGATAGATAAGAAAAAGATTTGACTATATTAGTTATTAATACATAGTGAGATCTATAATTTATAGTTAGTAAAAATAAAATACTATGTAATTGTATTTAACCAGCTCTAGTATATACACATATACAAACACTATTCATTATTTATTATCTAAATACTTACATACATAAATACTTAAATACATACTGACATCATAATTTAGTAACGAGAGCAATTGAGACCAGCATACAACGTTCCTCTTTCTAACAGGTGCTTCTTTATAAGCATTTTGAATGTATCTAAGATGTTTATGTTCTTCTAACTGCCATTTAGTGACTGAATTAATAATTGCTTTATGTATAGTTGCCGCACAATAAAGATCATTTACCCCCCAGATTGGCGCAGAACTTCTAATTCGACATCACTCACATTTTCTTCAGTCGATACGGAAGGCATAAAACATGACTGATACGATTGGCAAATCCGATTTCTGAGAACTTCGTTATTCACTTTTTGAATAAGTTCACACTTTATATAAGATAATGGATATTGTAGTGAGTGCAAACTTACACTTGACTAGTAAAATACACCATAATATTTAAAAATACATACGGTGCGCACTGTTCCGGTGCGTTGTATGTTTGAAAAAAATGTACATGGCTGTGCTTCAAACAAGAGTCCTTACCCCCCCCCCTTCTCCCTCACACCTGCCTTGCAAAAAAATCTCACTGAATAGCCTTTATCATCCTTCTTCCTATATCCCCACAAGGACATATTTCAGACGGAACTAACCTTACTGTAATCAATCTTTCGTTGTCAGGAATACCAAATGTGATATCGGTGAAGACATATGTAGCAGTGCTGTGATCTGTTAGCGCGGGATCTTTAGAAATAATAGCATCCACTTCGCTTCTGACCTGTACACAAAAGTAAATCATTAATGATGGAAATAATATTGAGAATAAAAAAAATAAACCTACTTTTAAAACCGGCGGCATGGCCAAGAGTTTCTCTCCTCTTTTAGATGCTGAAAGAAGCGCTATTTCCAATTCTTCAGCAGTCATAAACTTATACTTTGGAGTGCTTAGTCTCTCATCGCCTTTATTTACTCTCCTCCTAAAGATTTTTGGATAATCCGGTCTCGTTAAATGCTTCAATAGCTTCTGAATGTTGGGCGAAAAGAAGTATGGACTGGGGTTTTTGTCCTCAGCTGAATGCAAATATGTTTACATTTTAGATGCAACTAATTAATCAATAGTACATAAAAATAAGATTACATACAATAAACCTCTGGTAAACTAACGAACATCCGCCGAGTAGCGAAGAATGGGCGCAGCGGCACTTTTACGTCATGATGTACAATTTTTAGTCCAATAGACGCGCGACGATATACACTGCCGGCAATCACGGACATCTTTGCAATATTTAGATTAGTAAATTACTTTTAAGTTTCTACCACACAAACAAGATCACAACCGAAACCGTACATAACCTCAAAATTGAATTTCATAACAACATTTTTCGACCCAATTTTTTTTTCAAAACTAATAATAGAGTCAACTATATAAAAAAAGCAATGAAATATGTGAAGGAAAACGTATGTACCTGCCGCCATTCAATTATTTTTATTTTTTTTTCAATCAACAGCACCTTCTAATAAATAATTGCATTATATCAGTGTAGTCCCTAATAAGTCTATGGTTCTGTGATTATGATGCTCTTTAATTCGAATTATATCGTAGGTACGATATTCTATAAGAATTGTGTCTGAAATGTGGTCAAAGATTTTGCTGTCAGTTGCTGTCAAAAGAAGAAGAGAGGAGGTGGGTGGACGTGTGAGTTCGTGACTGACAGCATTTTCGTTGTTTTAGATTTTGTAACGTCGTTTGCGTGATTTTTCAGTCGAGCAAAGTATGTTACGTCAAAGGAAAAAGGTGCTGGATACGATGATCTACGAGCTGGAGAATGAAGATGTGGTGTCCAGTGACCATGGCGAGGTTACTGAGCAGGCGATCATGCCGGCGAAAAAGAGAAAGAAAGGAAAGAAGCGCAAGAAAAACACACGTGCAGCCGTTGCCACGGAAACGACGAAAGGTTTGAAAATGCAGAAGAGGGTGAACGACTCCGAAGTGATTAATTTAACCGCCGATGAGTGGATTGTTTTGTCCGATGATGGCGATGTGACTGTGCACAAAAATAATGATACAGTTGAGGATGAGAAAATTGTAACTCCTGTGGATGTGAACGATGCACCAGTTCAAAAAGTTCCTCTGTTTTCCATACGTTTTCGCAATGCCAGTATTGCTAAATGTTACAAGTCCCGCATCAGAGATTACGTTAGAAAGCTGATAGTGCTGTCTAAGAATGAGAAATCAGGCGATGGGAGTTCTGATTTGGAGCTCAATATTTGGTCGGATGAGGAAATTGTTGAAGAGAAAATAGTTGAAAAAAAAGTCGTTGAAGAAAAACTCATTCAAAAACCAATTGTTGAAGAGAAAAGTACTATTCCTTCACCTGCCGTTGAGCCAGAAAGCAACATGTTTATAATTGACACAGATCCGGCGGATACATACAGCATAGATGTACCTGCGTATAGTAATGTAAATATTTCGAATTCTCTTATTTGTACTCTTATTGCGCTTCCATTTTTGGGTCCTTTATTTAGCCATTACGTCTCCGTGTGTGTGCGTAAGGTGTAACTATAAGTAAATAAATACAAACGGAGCTGCCATGGAATTCACCGACCAAGGTCTGGCCCATCATAATACTATTACACTTCTGGGGGTGAGCGGTGGACTCCGGTCTAACGACCGGCTGCGGTAGGTTTAGGACAGCTCTCTTGCCACATGTGACCTTACCACCCATTCACTCTCCCTTCGAAGCCATAGAATTTAAGATGCGGAAATTGCGGTTTTAGGTATTTTTTCTAGGAAGAAGTTAATTATTTTCCTGGAGAGACCAAGATCCTCGAATAGGTAAAATAGAGATTTGGCTGGGAGGCCACGAGCGCTAACTTCTACCGCGTGAAGGTGAACAGTGAAGCCATTCCGGGTGACGGCATTTGCGAGATCATGGTATTTATTTAATTTGTACTC
>JAOPUG010000215.1:27258105-27272727 GCA_027564375.1 Micropterix facetella | reverse complement strand
TCCTGGTATTTGTTCTTGATCGTTTTCGTTGTACTGGCTTCATAGATATATATTTCAGAATAAAATTATCTTGATCAATTTTTTTGTTACTGCAATAGAACTTCTTGTGGAAGTAGAAAATGGTGTTAGAAGTTAAAGATTCACATTTGTATTTGCCTTTTTTGGTGTGCTTACATGTGGGCTTTCTGGGTAAAGATTTCGCCGAGTACCTGTAACAAAAATAAATAAAATCTGATTAACACAAGAAAATCGGAATATTACCCCGTTTAAAATTCCACTAGATTATTTGATTACTATTTACAAATATGCATTAAGTACCTACTACCTTCTTATTTTACAAGCTTGATTCATTATCATCATCATAGCAGCCTAGGTAGACGCCCACTGCTGGACATAGGCCTTCCCCAAAAATCGCCACAACATCCGGTCCTGTGCTTTTTGGGTCCAATGGAGTAGTGCCTTTGCGACCAAATCGTTGGTCCTCTTGGTGGGCGGTCTACCTACGCTGCGTCTACCTACGCTGCGTCTACCTAAACGTGGCCGCCATTTGAGAACTTTTTGGCCCCATCGGCCGTCCGTTCTGCGAACTATGTGCCCTGCCCACTGCTACTTAAGGGTTGCAATTCTTCAGGCTATGTCGATGACCTTGGTTCTCCTGCGAATTTGCTCATTCCTGATTCGATCATATTTAGAAAATTACCAACCGCATAAAACCCATTCACATTCTCCTCTATCCATACAACGGCTTCTTCCGAATAGATAGTTCCTATGCGATAAGAATCAGTTTGACTATAACAATCGTACATTGCAGCATGCGTAAGAATTATTCCCTCCCTAAACGGTTCTTATTTAAGTTGTCTAGATCAGTGTTCGCCAACGTTTTTGTACTTAGGGACCGATGTAGGAAAGAAAAATATTTCTTAGGGGGTTATTTTTATTTGTATTTCTTTCGGAAAATCCATAGACGCCCCCGGCTATTCGTCAGTTGAGCAAGACTGGTAAACCAGCTAATACATCAACTGTCGAGGGCCGCCCTAAGTTTTCCTCAGATCTGTACGGATAGCGGGATTAACCGTGTTAGTTCCTCTTCGGGGAGGCTGCCGGATAGGTGTTGAGTCATAAGGCGAGCCGACCATGTTAACACAAAATTGGCCATTGCGGTTCAAGCTGCACGACCCCATTAGGCCTTAATATAGGGACAACGTTGGATGGGACTTTGCGGCTAAACCCCATATAAACCCACCAGTAAAGACTCAAAAGTCTTGTAATCACAGTGATAAACAGGAAGCCATATCACTACCCATCTGATGGGGCCTAATGGGGCATGTGCAACTCTGGCCATATGACCATTTCGTAACACTGGTTGGTCCGACTCACGACACAGCTTCCATCCGGCAGCCTCCCCGAACAGGGACAAATCCGGTGAAACCTGCTTTGTTGTCGGACCTGGGGTAACACCTCGGGCGGTCCTGGACGGTTGATGTATTGGTCAGTTTACTGGCCTCGCTCAACAGATGTATAGTTGGGGGAGTCTAGTTGCATAATGCTTCTTAAGGTGCGGGGGTAGGTGTCGACCTGTTGTCGCCTACTCTTAGAAACGACCCGATGGCCACTCAATCTCGGGTAATCATCGCCGAGTAAAGGACTCTACGGATCCGCGATATTCCGCGACAGGTAGAGGTTGCGCAAGCGACTTCGAGCCTGCGACCAGACGGATGGATGGAGAAATCCAACCTAATCTGGTAGGGAGTGAGGCTAGCCCACCGGGCAGCTCGCTGCCCGGTGCCTCGCTATTAAGGCGTCGGTTTCTAACAGGCCGAGGTGTAGTCGTATGGTGTATATGCTATGTCAACATTCTGTAAGTTTCACACCTCTGGGCGTCATAATGATAAAGTTCGTTGAAACGCCTCGGAGTATGGGCTCGCCCGAGTAGTCTTAAAATCCAAATATACCCATCTAATATGCTCTTCAACATTCTAGAAATCAGACAATTTATATTATGTATCTAAGCATAATATATAATTCATACACAAATTTATAACTTTTTTCATTACTATTGAAACATAACATTTCAATATTATGTACCCTTTAGATCTCAATCTAAAGGCTAAGCATGTCATCTTACCTAGCATTATGCAGCTAAAATCAATTACCTATCACTCCAGCATATACTTGTCTAGTAGCGTGATAACACCCATGATATACTGTAGCTTCTTTATTTTGCTAGCAATAAATAGCTGGAGTATTATCCTAAGCATGTAACAAATTATCTTTTTTTCTGTTATTAATAAGTATATAAATGGCGATAAAAAATAAAAAAATATGAAATGCTGATATTCTCTTTTACTTAATGTGGCACTTTTCTTATTCACAGATGAAGGGAACAGTCCTGACTTTCCGTTCGTTCCTCCTCTGCCCGATGAGCCGCCCCCACCTTCGGATGTGATTCCACCGCCACCCTCATGCAGCGAAGAAGATAGCCCTCCGACTGTCGAAGATGGGGAAATCACTTCCAACTCGGTAAGTAAGGGTTGCTAGAAACGGGTCACCGTTTATTTTTACTCGTCTGTCTAGGACTCAGCAGTTTGCATATTTTTTGTCTAAATTCCTAAACTATCAAAAAGCCTATTAATTTTGATTTAAAAAAAATGCACCCCACTTATTTTCAAGGTGTAAATACAAGCTTTAAAATCATGATTCGAAGTTTATGCACTTTCTCAATAAGGTACGGTCACCGCTGACGAAGAGTTTTAGAAGTGTGTTGTCGATACAAGACGTAACTTAATTTTTTATTTTAAGCATGATAAAATTATAGATTTTCAATTTCAATATATATATTTTTTTTATTCTGTATAGGCAGGCGGCTCATTATATTTACCAAATCTTGTACAAGGTTGCAAGGAAAGATTATGAAATTCTGTTGACAAATTCAGCAACGAAAATCAGTCACTTTTACTGTCTTTTATTATTGTTTTTATAGTTTTTGTATGCATGCAAATCTTTTTGCACTTGCACTTTTTTTATTATTCACACTTTTTCTATGGTTTCATGTATGTTCATCAAATTTCTTTCAAAGCAGTTTTGAAAACGAACGATGATGGCTCTTATGATGTCCTCGGTTAAACCATTCCATTCACAATCCAATAAATGACAAAGTTCTTCCGAGGGTTTGAATTCGCCAGGTTTCGATTCAACTCGAGCGAGTGTCACAGTAGATGTTCGTTATTGTTCTTGGTAAACATTTCACTGAAGTCAGGTACATCGTAATTAAAGTGTTGCCCTCATATGGTTTGCTTTTGAAAGTGATTACACTTTTGGTTACCTCCTCTGAACTCTCTCAAGCACATCTCTGTTTCATTAAACACTTCTTGTCCTTCTTGAAATAAAGGTCCCAAATCTGGTAAAAATACTCGAGTAGTGGCCTCACATGATTATATGAACAGTCCAGGGGTAATAACCTACTTACATTGCCTACCAATTTTATTTTATCAGATATATTAAAATTTGTAATTTAATTTCAGGAAAATGTTCTGGAAAATGATACCGACGGACGTCCACCATCGCCGCCATTATCCGATTTGGAGAAACGGAAAAAGCAGCTACTGGATGCTTTATCCGAGGGTGACAACACGCAGACAAGTGGTGTTGCGTCTAGCGAAGACGTGCCATCGAACAGTGCCAGCGGAGAAGACCATACGACTCCTAAAGTGGGGAAGATCAAATCGAGCGCGTTTGGGACTCCTTTAATCGACGCATCCTCGCCTTACGGAAAATTGCCCGGCGGCGACAAGTTCTCCAAAAACATCTGCGACATCATTAATTTCGAAAACCTACCTGATTCCACCGGGAAGTACAGTCAGATAAGCGGTCTGATTAAGAAAGTGAGAAACGTCGTTTCAAAAATTCAGTCGGAGACATGACCGGGTTTCCCGATCTCAATTAGAAAACTCGGACAGTGTGACATAAATTTTTATTTCAATATATTTTTTAGAATCGGAAAAATTTCAACAAATGATAAAAATGTTTTCGTAACTATATATACAATTTTAAACAAATCACATGGTTATGCAAATAAAAGATAAAACATTTCAGGTCAAGCTTAAAAAATCTTCCTTACGGTTGTACTCGATTGTAAAATTATGTCGTGCGAGATAAAAGAAAATATCACCTTCACCAAAATGACCAAAATTATAATACTAACACAAATTTGAAATTTTCATAAACCATTCGACGTTATCATTAAATATCTCAGCTTTAATATAGGTAATAATAGAAGATTTCAGGAAGGACTTTTTTTGTTTGAGAATGCTATGCTCTATCTGATTTGATTAATAAGATTGGAAGATTGCGATTGTTTTTAATCTCGATTGTAGTGGCCTTCCTGTCATTTAAGAAAATGGGAATGTGGTTAGTTAGTCGCCGGCGGTAGAGCAGGTGGTGATCCGCTCGGTCCCTGAAATTCAAATTGCAAATTTAATGTTAATTGTCAAACTCCAGGATAATACATGGAACACAGAGGAAATAAAGGAATGCATGTTATCTTGAAGACCTAGAAAACTCATCATCCAAAGACAATTTATTTATTTGTTTTATTTATTAATATTATTATAACACATAACATGTGATCACATACACATACATATTTATTAAAATAGCTTCTCCATATTGGTCAAGTGAAAGTTTTTTGTCGGAAATGTGAGTGTGAATAATATTATATAAGTACTTATATTATTGATGCAAAATTTTAATTCGCCAAAAGTGAGAAGCCATTTTAAGAAATGTTTAAGCCTAACTAAGCCTCGGCTTGTTCTGGTGGATGTTTTCATATTTCATTTATGGTGTGCACAATCTATATAATTTTAAAATTAAATTTGAAACTGAAGTATTTAATTTCATTCATATTATCGAGCTAAACAAAACAATGATAGAGATTCCTTCACAGTTTGCATGGAGTTCAATTTAATTGAAACATTTTTATAGCCATGTTTGTATGGTGTGTGTCCCACAGAGCCACATTTTGCTACTTGATAGTGTGAAATCATGTTGTCATTAGCAGCGCGTCAAGATAGCATAGAGCAAGGTAATTTTCTAAGTGGATGAATATGGGAGAAAATTAGAAACATTTATTTTGAGATAGTTAAATCTAGCAAGTAAAATTCTCAGCAAATCTAGAAAGTAAAATTAATTTAGGACTCGTCTGTATATTCGAGTCACAAATCTGTGTTACTATCTGTAATAGATGTAATACAAAATTGAAACTACAGAGAAGTATGCAGGGTAATAAATATAGCAATTCTGAGCGACATCTCTATGCGAATGACACTCAAGTATTTCTATGACACAATGTAATTGTCAACAAGCACCTTTCTAATTTATTAGACTGGTCCCATCAACATGGCGTTCAGCTAAATCCTGCTAAATTGTCGTTCCTTATTCTTGGTTCTGGACAAAATCTGGCTAAATGTACCTCATCTAATTGGCTTCATATTACTATAGTTTAATATCTCTATCCCCCGAGAGTATGTCGTCAGTCAGTAATCGCGGTCTGAACCTTGATGAAAAGCTACTATTTGACTCAAATAAAGCTAAAAACTCAATGGGGTTTTTCTCGATTAGCCTTTTTTAGCGAATTAAAGATTATCTAAGTAAATATATAGGGCTTTCTCCAATTAATGCTCTTGTTTTGCCCATAATCGATTATGACTGCGTATACGTATCCTGCCTGCGTAAGTAGGATAAAAAAAACGCATTCGGAGGCTTGCACCCGATTTTATTTCCACATCCCACCCTGTTAACATGTATATCCTTTCCTATAAAAACACTCCATCCTGAATATGGCCAACATCAGGCAAACTACACTGCCAAATTTGTATACAAAGTCATGAGCAACAAACTACCCAAGTAGTTATCTTCCAAGCTGTGGTCCCAGTGCAGTAGATATCTTGCGATTATCCCAATGCATCAGACTTCAGCATATAGAGATAGTTTTGCATATGCAGCTGCAGCAATGTGGCATATATGCAAGACAGGCAGGCAGATATGCCAGATCGAAGTGCATCGTAGCTACATTCTAGAAGTACAACAAACTCAAAAATATTACTTCGACATAAGTCGTGCTTTTATGTTATTCTTCGCCTACTCCTGCCACTGTTGATTTTTCAACGTTGTGCATTATATGTAATTATCGATGAAAATAAATAAAAATACGATATATACCTGTCCTCCGTTGTGACGCTTTTCGTCCATGTTACGATTCCTCAAAGAACCCGGCCTGGTCACATAGAGTAGCACGGCAAATGCCATGAGCAAAAATATCATTAGGAAACTGTTGCCTTGATTGGCTGGTCCGAGACCCGGCAATTCATCTAGACACTCGCCTTCAGTGCAATATGCCTGACCTTGCCGTAGCTGATAACAAAAGAAACATAAACTATGAGGTGATTAGGTGCTTACCTACATAAAAACGTTAATGTGCAAATCCACCGTTAAATACTTAATGTAATCCAGAATATTTCTTATGTATTTTATTTTAAACCTGCGGTAATAGGTTGTACTAAAAGAGCATAGAATAAAGGAATTTTACGCTGAAAAGGTAGACCTAATTCAAATTTAGACAGTTACTGTATTATCAAAGATAATTTATCAAAAAGCATTCAATTTCATATAGGACAAAGAATCCTAGCGGATGTAATTTAAAGTGACCGATGAACTGCTCGGTCATCATTTTCCCATTACGAGTATTTTGTAAAAGAATTAAATTCAATATCAGGAACATAATATGTAAAACTGGTGACATTGTCTAATCTCGTATGTACGGTATGATTGGGACGGTTGGCATTTTTTTTAAGGTATAATACTGTACACCAAACTACAAGTGTTTTTTTACCTTGGAGATTTTTGTTTAGAAGATATTATTTTACATTAAAAACTTAGTTGAAAATCGTCTAAAACTTATTTTGACTCGGGCGGTAGTTACGAAAAAGCATTTTTAATCGGAGGGCGAGTGAATGGGTGGTAAGGTGAACACTCACATGTGGCAAGACAGCTATCCTAAACCTACCACAGCCGGTCGTTAGTCAAGAGTCCACCGCTCGCCTCCCGGAAGTTTAACAATAGTATTATGATGGGCCAGACTCTGGTCGGTGAATTTTCAACTAAACCTCTTGTAAAATATTGAACATAGGCTTGAGACAAGTGCAAAATATTTTGCGCGTACGCCTGTATGTTCGGAAGCTTTATTCGAGATCGATACTGCTTGAGTTAAAGGAGGTTCAAAATTGACAGCGGGTAGAGTGGTGTGATAAAATGATATAAAAATATGACTGAGGGCAATCATTAGCACTAGATGATATTGTAATAGGAGATGAAAGCTGGGTGTACTGTTACAAACCTGAAAGAAAGAGTCAGTCGCGGAGCGGGCCTTTCCTTTCGAGGATTTGCCTATGAAAGTGAAGAAAAGTCGAATCACTGGCAAAATGATGGTTGTTTCTTTTTTTAGCAAGACAGGACTTTAGACGACTAAGGTGACAGCAGCGTGTTTGAAGACCTCACACGTGGAACTGATGACACATCTCCTATACAGTTCGGATAAACATCGAGGTATACAATTCACGGCCCCAGAAGCGGTGCGGCGGTGATAGTTTCGAGAAGCCATTGAGGAGACCTCTAAAGAAGACTGAGCCTACTGCTTTTCCCGATGGTTTCAAAGAATGAAAATGTGTATAAATTATCAGGGAGAATACTTTGAAAAACATAAATACCTCCAATATAAACATTATGTGTTTTATCAGAATTCAGAAACTTTCAGTATGGCCTAAGTACATATTACTGCGAAAGAAATAATTGAAATGAAATATCTTTTATAATTAGGCATACGGTAGATGAGAAGCTATGCTGGGGAAAAAAGATCACAATTTTGAGTGCCAAAAGTTGGTATATCTCTTGGGCTACGCGATATTGTCCAAAACAGCTATTAGAATGGTATACATAGCTTTGTGTCAGATTATTTTGTCCTATGGAATCATAGCATGGGGCACCTCTACAAATGATAATATGGATAGATTGATAAAAGCGCAGAAATGATTAAGAGTGATATACAGGAAAACCAGCTTCATCCATGTGCCTTGTTATTTTCTCGATATATGCTATTGGTTAAACAGATCTTCATCGAGCAAGCGCTGCTTGCATTCTACAAATCTAGAGCCGGCCGTGCACGAACTCAAAATAATATGTAGACAATGTCATGAGCGTCAATTATTTAATTCCGTCAGTCAGGACAACATTTGCCTAAAGACAAATAGCTCCAAAACTATAATTCTCTAAGTAAAGACATGCAACTATCCAAACACAAAAAAGTTTTAAAGCAAACCTAAATAGATGGCTGCTCAGCATGGTTTGTTTGTAAAATCGAATGAACTGCTTTTAAAACAGGTAACAATTAAATTATTACATATATAAGTATATGTTATTAATATTTCTTATTTATGATAAAATATTTATTTAATTTGAATTTGTTCTGTGTATGTTTACGAATTATAGGTGATGGGTCCAAATACCAAATTATTTAAAAAAAAACATTTAATTTCTTAAAAGCATTTTTTTTTAAAACGAAAGTGAATGTCAGCTCGTCTGACATAAATGCAGAAAGATATGTACATTTAGAGATGGCCGAAATGATCGTCTAGTTAGATGTGCTATTGGCAGGAATGGTCATGTAAGGTGTGTTAAGCTTTCTCTGTAAAAAATATCACAAGTGCCAAATATATACGATCAATGATCTGTATACAATATTCATAAGTATTTCAATAATTAAATAAATAAAATAATGTAAATCAATGAGCCATTTCCAACATTGATACCTATTAGTGGAGGCGCAAAATTGATTGTACATTTAATATGATGTCATAGGATGCATTCAACATAACAAGAACCTAATTTATGCATATATAAATGTCCATCGGAAGCAGCTGTTATTAATCATCGCTGCATTGCGTTATAATAAATAATATATCGCAAAAGCGGACGTGGCAACTCATCAAAAAGGCCATAATTGCATAAAATCAGCTCACCAAAGACAGGAGTCGTCGCATCGCAAATTCATGGCTCCAGATGCACTCGCACCCGTCGAATCCTTCGCCCGACATTTTAAAATCACGTTATCCCCGCTGAAATGATCGAAAATTATCACAACTGCCACAATAAACACTAAAAATTTGTTTTTATTTACAAAAACATGTCAAAATCCCTGGCTATCAGCTGTCAAAAATGGGTGGGAGGAGACACGTACCCGAGTAAATCGCTCCCGTTTCACGAATCGCCCGCCGAAACAATCGTAATTTTTTTCTGAATAATCTAGACCGACAATTCGATAAAATGCGAGCGCCGCGCAGATTATAAAACGTATTATAGCTGTTAGTAAAACATCGAATAAAAGCAATGCTTGTATGTCGCTGATTGGTTGAAGTTTAATTGTTGCCAGATGGCAGAAGAATCCCTATAAAAGGGAAAAGTAATTCGCGATGATACTATGGCCATCTTTTGGTCGTGATAATAAATATTGTCAAAACAAAGCTGCCGTTACATATTACCTTTTTGGTACATAAATACCTAAAGGTTTTTATGTGTTAGATAGAACATTGTGATTAGTAGGTTGTACGTGTGCTAACTATGAATAAATAACCTAACTATGAATAAATAAGTAAAAAGGAAAACACTTTAATTACAATACCTACAATTGAAGAAGTATCTACTAAGGCAAAAAATTATTCTTTTAGTTGTTTTGTTGTTATAAAAAATGTATTCATATTTCAAATGCCTGCAATCTTTTAGAGAGGCGTGGCTTTCAGAAAGGGGTGTGGTTTTCGGCTCCGCCCATAACATTGGGCGGGACCGAAGTCTTTGCCGCGTGGTCGTCCTTCCAACAGTTGGCGTCCTCAGATAGACGCGCGGCGTTCCAAGGCGGACATGGCCATACGCCGCACTACCGATCCGCCAAAACGACGCCGGTAAGTTTATTTAACTACCTATTTACAATTATTCACATACATTTTAATTAGGATAACATTTCAAAGAAACACCTAGACAAGGATTCGAAGTAGGGGCCTGCTCGTGATTTCGAACAGGAGATATGTACTGCTAGAAAAAGAGTTCTTATGCAACCATGACAGAAGGTCGCCCGCAATTCTTTATGTATTTTGTGAAAAGAAGTAGGTAATTCGTGAAATATTAAATTTATTTAAATTTTCCAAAAGGTAGATCTCAAACCTCAGTTTAAATTGATATGAATAACAATAGTGAACTTTAAGCTAGCGTAAATCGTGAAATTTCTGAAACTAACATAACTTTTCAAAAAAAACTATACAGCTATTTAGTATATAGTAGAAAGAAGCGGTTCCTATCAGCGCCGCGTCCTTTTGACCCTTATTATTTCTCACAACTCGCTGCAGTCTTCAAGTTAGTGACGGATAGAGGTGGGGGTGATCCCGCAACTGATGAGTTGAGTGAATGCGACACGCGGCGCAGTTTAAATGGAATATTCCAAAATTGCCATTTTCTTTTCAAAAACATAAAAAACGTTTCCTTGCTGGAGGCGCTAGAGAAATATCTGTGTAGAATAATGGCTTAATGCTCGGTCGTATTATAGCCGTTAGAAAAAAAAGCCTGTGAAATGTTTAATATTGCTTTATTGCCTTTATTAATAAGGTATCTAATGAAATACTTTCTTTGCTAAAACGCTGTATTTTGAATTTTCCTTTCACCTTGTAAATTTATGAAATTTATCATTTTTACTGGTAATATTACGTTGTTGTCATAACGAGCACGATTAATTATATTCATATATTCTTCATTAGTTTGTTGTTTTTTTCCATATGGAAATGGAATTTCTAGTTGGTTATGGAATTATTGGCATTCTCTGATCTTTTCCACAAACAGTTTTTTTTATCATTGTTATTAAAACCAACGAAGTCCTCAAATATTCAAAAACATCAATTAACAAAAATACATTAAAACGGATATAAAACGAAAAATTTCGCCTGCTGTGCATGCTATCACCGTCTCTGATCCGCCACTGCTCCAGCATTGAGAAAAATGCTCTTATTAGATATTAAAATACGAATTTATTATGTGACATTCGTCAACCAGAATCAACCAGATTCATCAACCAGGTAATACAATTATATGTATTACCTAATACATTTATTAGGTAATACAATTATATGTATTACCTAATACTTTGACAATTTGAAAGGTTGAGCGGCTGATTTATGGCAAAATATTAATTAATTAAAACATGTACCGTCCTACCATTTAGGTTTTTAGATTTTATGTTTCATGCATACACTTGCCAGAGGCCAACACTCAACAATATTTTTTAGGCAAAGAAACATTTGTTTTATGATGGGCTGAAGTAGCCGTTGTTCGCTATTCCTAAACAATAAGTATGCATTAATTAACAAAAAACGCACAAAACTTCAGGGATAAATGACCAGAGGCAGAGCAAAGCTTTGTCGGGGTTGCACATGTGTTTGTTTTGTTTAACAACATCTGCTGAACTCTGGGCATCGACGACGCGGTGGGTATCTATATATCGACCGCCCATCATTGAGTAGTATAGCATCTTAGTGTTCGGTTTGGTTTGCTATGAGAGGTTCGTTGTAATGTACATTATATCAAGATCATGAAGAAATATTTCAAGGACAAAAAAATATCATGCCTTGATGGCCAAGAAACTCACCGGATCTTAATCCCATTGAAAATTTGTGCGCTATTGTGAAAGCTAGACTTCGTAAAATAGATTGTACAACAAAAACAAAACTGATTGAGGCTGTAATCCATACATGGTTTCGAGACCAGCAAATATCAGAAAACTGTAAAAAAAAACTGTCGATTCTATGCCAAAACGTGCTGAAGAAGTTGTAAAAGCCAAGGGAGGGCACATTTTCTATTAAAACAACTTAAATTGTATTAATTTCTCTGTTTTCTTGATCACTGGTGTTCACATTAATTCGAACAATAATGTATATACGTACGTATGTATATATGTATGTATGTATATACGTACGTACGTATGTATTGTATGTACGTAAGTATGTACGTATGTATGTATGTACGGTCGCTGAAACGCCTCGCGGTGACGGGTTCGCCCGAGTATGGTATTAAATCCAACCCCGACGTCTGAATTTTCTTTGTGAATAGAGACTGTAGTTTGCTGCTTTGTTGTACCGCCGCGCAGCAGGCGTTTTTCACTTTTCCCATATTTGCATAACGAGGTGGAAAAACCGCCTGTCGGTAGGGCAAAAAGAGGCGTTCTAAAAAACGATCCGATCTGTCTGGGCCTTTTTTGCTCCAGCCTAGCCAGCCAAAGCCAGCCAGCCAGAACCACCTCGGATTAATACGGGAGTCCACTATACAGTACCTGGCTATATTATTAGGCACACAGTGCATATCAGTTGGTACTGATTTACACTATTCAATAGGTATTCTTAAAAAAATAATCACATTCTTTCTGGTATTTATGGCTATTTATTGATCTATTTTATTATTTTAATATGTAATCAATACGTTTTTGCCACTATATTAGCAATTAAAAATACCATAGGTCACTATATAGGTTTTGAGACACGCGAAATTAAACAATATATTTTTATAAATTATGTTATATTTTTTTTAATTCAGATTTTCCATTATTCTCTATGCAAATTTCCATCCGCCTAAACCAGCTCTGGAAACATTTATTCCAGCCTTCCTCCGACAGGTCAGACATTGCTGTATCGTGGGTAGCCACTGCTTCATCGGCACTTCAAAAAACTTTCGTTTTGTGAATAAAAAGAAGTTACAAGAAGCTAAGTCGGGGCTGTAATATAGATAAGTCAGCACCACTAGGTGGCAGCATATTTGATCCGAGTCGCGTCGGTGCTGCTGCGGGTGCATCCTGGGTTACTTGGCCTGGGGGAGGATCTGACCAATAGGTAGAACAAGCATAGCGTATAAGGGTATTTTTGGAATCGTTCTGACGAGAGCAACTTATTGTAATAGGTTTTAACCCATTTTGAATAAGTAGGGGTTTACCAATCAGGGGAAGAGCCAAAGTTGCCGATGTATATCGCTACTTTTCCTCATATTAATTGTTTTAAATGGCCTATCACGTTCGATATTGAAATACATTTTGCTATTTAGAAATATATGATAAAGATGCGTTCCATTTTTAAATTTCGAGGATCTCAAAATCAGACTATATCCTATAGTTACGCTCTTCACTGACTCACTGACTGATCCCGTAACGCGTAACTTTGAAAACGCTGTGTAGTGGCGGAAGTGACAGTGGTCGGGGGAGGGGGGCGGGCGAGGAGTGGTACGGCGGGAAGAGGGGAGGGAGGAAAGGGGAGTGGGCACAATCTATTTGTTTTACATAGTGACCTACGTACAGGAAATATTTCATATTTTCTATATAATGAATGTTTCTTTGTTTGCAGACGCAAACAGGTAATATTGTTGAGGGACGCACAGTAGTAGGTAATGAAAACTGTCAGTAGGAATAAAAACTGATTTTCTATGCGGCCCGTGTCGTATAGTGGTTGGATGATTAATAGAAGTTTCGTATAGTGGTTGGATTAATTAATTTCGTATAGTGGTTGGATATATTACGTAGGAGAAGGTTTACGTAGGAGTTTGTTTTTGGACCGTCCGTAGTATTACGTAGAACGGGACATATAGTCTGATGCATGCTGTGCGTTTGTCCGTCCGTCCGAGGACTTCCCGTGGTGCTGGGGTTTTACGATCTAATCGAATGCATTAGAGATATAGTGGGGCAGTTTTCTAAGGCAAATAAGCGACTGAAGAAACTCAAATTGATGAACTCCGAAATTTCGTTTTAGAATTTCTTGTTTTTTTCATATGTTGACGTTAACAGGGAATTTAGGCGGTTTTAGCCAAGCGCAACGCCAATTTCATTTCAGTCTTCAGATTAGTGCTATGTAAAAAAGCATGAAACATGTTACCTACTGAAGCAAGCTTCGGGTTAGGAATAAATAAGCGCGCTTTTTAAACACGCTACGCACTATTTTCTACCTTCTCGCTGGCTGCCAGGCAAGCAGGCGGCTGCAGGACTCGCGAACGAGCGACAGCGAGAGTGACTGCTCATTCATAGTAGGGTTTCTGCGAGTCAAAGGGAGAGCTACGATCCATGTGCTTTGAGCTGTGTGTTAGCTCTCTCGCTAGGCCGCTGAAAAAGAAGTGGAGAGGTTTTTAAGAGAAGAAATTATTCAGAGATACGCTCCAATAGTGGCGAAACTATCAATCAATTTACCCTAATCTTTAAAAATATTCATTAATAAATGCAACGTTGATGAGAAGAGTATTTTTCACATCCATTATTCATAATCACAGAAGCAGCCTAAAAATCTCTTAAGTTAGCATGGTAACATTTCTTAATGCCAACCATGTAAGAAAATAAATATTTTTTCTTTCGTCTCTTTATTAAAATAAAATAAACTTTTCCTAAATCGCATTTATTATTTTCCCTTTGGATTTTTTCTTTGTTTGAATATAAGGTAGGTGCGGGTAATAAGGCCTAGCTAAGGGAGATTTGAAATAAAATAATAACCATTTACCCTAATCAACAAA
>JAOPUG010000215.1:27218851-27230017 GCA_027564375.1 Micropterix facetella | reverse complement strand
GACAACTAGCTTTAAGTGATTGTTACGACATGCTTTTATTGTATATCTGGAATGAATAAATTGATACTGATACTGATACTAAGAAACAAGCAATTTTCTGAAGTAGCTTTCCTATGCTGTTTAGAGAGGCAAGCGAATTTCGTTCGATGAAGAGGTCCATTCTGTCGTTTCCGAGTACTTTGATCGCATAGATACAGACCGGTATTTCCATGGGATTTAAGCATTAAAGAAACGATGTGAAAGTATATTGATATTCGAGAGGAGAGGAAAAAATCTCAATTTTCTGATTTATACGATATTATTACATATTTTTAGAGAACGTCTTATATTATTCTGAATATTTCAGTTTGAAAATTAAGTATATTGAGAGCATTGTTTTAGAAAGATATATTGATTTTCTGATTAATTACTTTAAGATGTAAGTCGATACTTTAGTCGTTCACATCGCTAAAAATCTCTCCACATACGAGTATATATCGGCCTCGTGCGTCAGAGCCGACAATATGTGAATAATAAAAAGATTAGAGCAGTATTGGAGGCAGTGTGCGCCTGGCGCCCATTCATTAGAAACAACGAAGATGTGGCCTTTTATTTTGAAAAAATAGGTTCGATCCTCCATGCTACGATCTTGTATTTAAAATTAGGAAAAATGTTTGAATAAGACCAAAAATATTGCTATTTAAATTCTGTAAATGCTAAAAAATAGTTCGTATTCAGAGTACCTACCTATTTAAAAAATACATCTTTTAAAATCTGTGAATACTGGGCAAACAAATGTTAACGTACAACTAGAGTGACTATTCTTTAATTTTCAAGTAAAATTGTCATGCGACGTCCCGTTTTGCTAAAAAAAGAAGCAACCATCATTTTTCTTGATTTTCGTCGGCAAATCCTCCAAAGAAAATACCCGCTCCTCCGATTGACTATTTCTTTCAGGTTCGTTATAGTACACCTAATTTTCGTCTCCGTTTACGATATCACATACTGCTGATTATAGCGCTCTGTCGCATTTTTTTATCAATTTATCATACCACTCTACAGCTGTCATTTTTGAACTTCAGCTAACTCATGCGGTATCCATCTCGAACAAAGTTTCCGAATTTTCAGGTGTTCTTGCAAAATATTTTGTACTTGGTTCATGCCAATGTTCAATGTTGTATGAATTTAATGACATGTTTTTTTTATCTGATTGTATTTGTTATCGCACATCATCCATGTAAATTACTGTTACAGCTGCCGCCGGCCGACCTTCGCGTAAATCGTCTTGGAGATGATTACGCCCACTTTTGAATTCATTATACCAGAAGGACACAGAGCTACGAGATGGAGCTTCACCGATAAAAACTAACTGAATTCTTCGATAACATTCTTGTTGACTTAAACCACAGCAAAAATCGTAAAATATCATACTTTGCAAATTTTCTCGACCTAAATCCAACGTTAGGTTAACACGCAATTTTCAAGATGGTGCTACAAAGAAAACACAAATGGCAGACATAAAAAAACAAAATATATTCTAAAGATTTCCATTTTAAAAAATAAGAATGACTTTTTATTAAATAACGCAACTCGGCTGGCTCACGTAGTTTTGGCTCGTCGATACGCATGGTTCACGTAGTTTTGGCTCGTCAACAATTATAAGCCAGGAGTGCGTGAATGAGTCAGGGTCTTCCGATTTTTTATGTATATATGTATTATTTGCCTGCTGGGCTTAGTCTTGATTTTAAAACGACACATGCTTAAATTGGAAAATTTTGGCTATTTCACTCCATTAAAACAGACGCCATCTTGAAACCGAATTAAAAACATAAAATCCCAATGCTTATGTTTTTTTAATTACCCCAAGAAACATTCATTCCAAATTTGAAGAAAAACGAATAACGCATTTGATTGTAATTGCGTCACAAACAAACGGACGAAATGCTTGGTGGACTTGACGGTTGGTGGACTTGAAACGTGACCTCCCTCTGCTCGGTCAATAAATGTTAAAAATAAAATACATATAAATTTATACCAATATTTCAAAACACAAAGACATGTGATTAATAGTAACTCTGCACACACTTTTATAAATTAGATTTAAATTAAATATCTATAATTAAATGCAACGGTTAATGTTATATTTGGCAACATTTCAATGACAATGATTTATGTAGTATAATGTCTTTTATTAATTCTAATAAAAATATTTTTGCTTCATTATAAAATAAAATAAAATAAACATAAAAAATACAAATAAAATTATTTGCCGACAAGCCCAGGCTTCACCTTATCTGTTATAATTTATATTATATCTATTACATTGAAAATGTTGTGATCTTACATACTTATATTGAAATAATATAAATAAAATACTATGACCGTACAAGAGCCCATCTATGCCTTTACTTGTCAGTGACAGAGTTCGTTCAATCCCAGTTCAGCACTCGCTATGGGGGTGCAGCGCTCGCTCGGGCGCCGCACTCAGCGCGTACTTCAAAAAGCAAAAGATTCAACCATGCGGACGTGTTAGTGGCGCTTAACGCCTACAATCGACACCCGATTATCCGATCACCGTTTACACAAAGCCAGATTAAAAGGGTAGATGCACTTATGGAAATTGTAATGTATCATCCTCTTAGCAAACTGCAATGAGCGTTTATACAGCGTTGTTTGCTTCTAGTGTAAGTGATAGATATTAGTAATATCTACCACTATATACTCAGAAATCTGGAGTAGTACTGGATTCGTGGGAGAATAATACTGGGAAATGTTAATTATAAGCTAAATGTAACTTATAAGCTATGCAAAAAATATTACTGTTAGTCGTAGAGTTGTAGCGCAATATATCGACCAGTTTATCCAAAAAGGGTAACCGCAAACAGGTTGCTGAAGATATGCTTCAACGAGGCAATTCAAACACTACATTCAAACAGATATTTAAAAGTTTGATATGAAAACCAGCCTTGAAATGGCTATATTATAGAGAGCCGAATCCAATTAAACCTTGTCAAATTCGTAAAAGGATGGGGAGGGGGAAGGAGAGAGGGAAGGGGTGAGAATGAGGTGGTAAGAGGGATGGGTGTAGGGAGGGTCGCGGCAGTAGTTCCGCGGGGGGCAGGGGGAGATGCCCACTGTAGCGTTCGAAATTCAACTAGTTTGAATTTTTTTCTGTAACTATAATAGTTCTTTCGACCTAACGACTCATATTACCCATGAAGCCGCCCTTCATCAGTTTGGTCAATTTTAAAAAGAATTTTAGGCTCTGGCCTCCATCCTGGCTCGCACCGGGCAAGAGTCGTTTAGACTATTGTGAGCTTTTTGTCCCTCGCAGCAATTATCGCATTTCGGTGCAGACGATCGGTTGGGGTAGTCACGATAGAGGTGCTCCTTGGCACAGTGAGAGCAAGATAGTTTCCTTCGCAGAATTTCTTAATATGTCCGAAACCCAAGCAGTTAAAGCACTGAATAAGGGGTGGTTCCTCGAGCGTTTCGATTCTCTGTTAGTCCATGTTTACCTTGCCCGCGTGAGCGTTCTCCTTGCCCGCGTGAGCGTTCATGCGGCTGGTATGGCCTCATAGACGGCAGTGCATAGTAGCAAGTTGCGGTGGCCCCTCCTGTAGCATTGTCGCACTAATCCCTCCGCTATTTTCTTTTGGGAAGCGAGAGAGCCTCTCACATCCTCATCAGTAGCCCCTGTGATAAGCCCGAAGAAGGCAAACATGGGGTTTGACAAATTGCCATCTTTGACAGAGATAGTTTGAAATAATGTATTCTTGAATTTTACTCTATCATCCTCGCTCTGCAGGCCGACGACCACCTTTTGCTTAGCCACATTTCTTAATGCCGACGCCATTAGGCTCTCCACGTCTTCGGTTTTCTTAAGGGTGTCGTTGCTGCCAACACTCACTGCATGCTGGTCCTGAAGGGATGGTTTAAAATTTGTCTTGCTTGGCTGGGCGGCCTCAGTGGCGTAGGATGCCTTGATAGCGGTAGATAGCTCTTGCATTTCATCTACCAGTGGTGGTGGCGACTGCTTCATATAAGTATTTGGTAAAAACCTCGTTGCGCCCTAATAATTGCTGCTCCCTTGAGGACGAAACGAAAAACAATACTAAATATATTGCATTATTCAATCTTGGACAACGACGTGAGAAAGATGTGAGCTTTTTTAATAACGATCTTCCTAACTAAAATAATGGCCTAACATGGTTCCGATCAGACGTGTCACTATGCTCGATAATGTACAGGGCACAATGGTGTAAGACCATGTCTGGCATGTAAAACATCTTTGCCGACTTAACAAATCTGGTTGTATTATATACGCTGCATCTCTGCACTAAACTGACGACGCCTTTCCGTAGCTATATATGTCCTGCCAATAAATGTTACGATGCCATTAATTACCACAATGTTGTATCACATTTAAAACCGTGAAAGCAATGTGTATCTTCATTGCGATAACTCAATATATTGCCAGACAATCAGCCCACTACGATTTATGTAAGTATATAGTACCGGTACTGCAATACCGTGTCACCGTGAAAACCATGAAATGATCCTCTATTTCGAGTCTTTCAAAAGGAATTTATCTTCAATGAACCAATCATACAACTAAGATGACCATTTTGAAATACACTCATCAAAAGCAGCACAGGATTTCCCTCCTCTTGTGGTACGCAATTCTGTGCGTGCCCAAGGGATCTCCCCAATGCGCTCTTGGCGTTAATTTGGGGTTTCTGTTGTGTCCAGTCCACTGGCTGGACATGCTGTAACAGTGAACTACGGGGTGTAGTCGGTGGCTGGTGTAACTTTCAAAGAAAATACTAAAATTACTACATTTTTTGCGTTAGATCGATTGATATTGCGCTTTAAATCGACGAGATCGCCATTTATTAACGCGTGACAAAACTATACTCAAACATAAGGGAGTCCTAACCTTTATGTTGTTATGAGTAACCTGACAGTCAGCCGTCAGTTGTGTAGTAGCGCGAGAAAGTGTTGAAAATGTTAGCTTTTTAACATATTGGAAATACGCATATATCCACCATTTTTTCTGGACCACTGGCAAACGATTTTAATATTCCACTTTGCAATGACGTTATAAATGATGGCGTTCCGACGTGAGAATGCGTTGAGATCCAGAGCAATGATATTAACGTCATATCATTGCGTAGACTTGTGTTATGTCTAATCAAAAAATTAACTATATGCGTTTTTCCAACGTAATTGAGGAACTGCAGACAGATTTACGTATGTAATACGATTAGCCTGCCATTGTCCGTTTCAATACTGGGTAATTCAAATTTCACGCGGTAAAAATCATAATTATATCATTTATAATATTTGTTATAGTTAGGTACTTACTTTTGAAGGTAGTTTGTTATGACTATGTACTCTTGCAGGCTATTTGTAAGACCGTTGCTCCTTTGTTTTCTATTGTGAATTTCTGGACACGCGAATACAAATTTGGCAGACAGTCACTGGTGACGACCCTCGCAGCAGAAGCGCGGGCGAGGCGACTGGACATGACATCGTCGAAAAATTCCTCATAGAACAATCGGTTGACTTAGGAATAGTTGGTCGAAATCCTGAACATCTCAATTTAAAGCGTATTGTGGATCATGCATGAATAAGGTTAGTTGCCATTGAGTCAACAAAATGATCATAGTCAAGCGCTAATGACTACATATTTGCTGCGAATAAGCTTCTCGATAGATGCAAGGTAGATACAAAAAATGTTGGTATGGCATTAAGACTCAAAGACCAAGCAGCAAAGCATGCAGTGGGATTACAAGGCTGCCAGGCTTTGAAATTCCGTGGGCGGGGGGTGGATATCGCTATAGGTGTTAAGGGGCGGGCAGAGTCTTCTTTCTTTCAGCCGGGAGTGATTTTCTTTATAATATGAAACAGTATTTAGAGGTATTTTATAGAAAACACAAGTGTAAGAAGTGTTCAGTTGGGGGAGGGGGGTTGGGTACGCCACCACCAAATCCAAGTTTTGCCCCCCCCCCCGTCGGCGACCCTAGTGGCAAAGACTTGGAAATTGAGATATTTCCAGTTCCGGGAAGACCATGGTCTCTGTTTTCTGGGATGTTGAAGAAATTTTACTAATTGATTATTTGAGGAATAAGACTACGATCACAGGTGTGTATTATGCGAAAATACTTTAAAAATTCGTCAGAAAATACGTGGACGCATCTATAGGCGTAGCCAGGGGGGCGGGGAATTAAGGGGTTGAAATCCCCCCGAAATCCCCAAAACGAAATATATGTATCAATATTTTAACAATTTCAAAGATTGGACGGCTGATTACATTATAGTAAAATATTAATGAATTTAAACCTGTACCATCCTACCATTTAAGATTTTAGAGTTTACATTTCATCAATGGGTACACTTGCCAGAGATCAACACTCAACAATTTGTTAGGCAAAGAAACATTTATTTTATGATGGGCTTAGGCGCTTGGGTACCCGTTGCTCGCTATTCCTGAACAATAAGTATGGCATTCATTAACAAAAACAGCACCGCACAAAAACTTCATGGATAAATGACTAGAGGCAGAGCAGAGCTTTGTCGGGGTTGCACGTGTGTTTCTTTTGTTTAACAACACTGCTGAACTCTGGGCATCGACGACGCGGTGGGTACCTACCAACCGACCGCCCATCATCGAGTAGTATGGCAACTTAGTATTCGGTTCGGTTTGTTATGAGCGGTTCGTTGTAATGTCCATGAATGATATGTGTGACTCAGATCAAAGAATTAATATTTATTATTATAAATATTGAACTTCCCCCCCCTGAAACCTTTGAAATCCCCCGAAAAGAAAACCTGGCTACGCACATGTTTAAATCTATCTCACCTAACAGACGTCTTGGCCAATTGTGTTTTTTATGAACACAGTACGAGGAATAAATCTGACCATGCATACATCGATCTGATCTCAGTAAAGTATGAAATAGCTTCACCCATCAAAGTGTCTGTCGAAAAGTAAAGAAGAAGAAGCTTTGGAGATAATCAACTTAAAAATAGTAATAATGTACTTATTGTCTGGCAAGAAATTCATTATATACCATAAAGGATTTTGAAAACGAATCCATGTTCCAAAATGATTATTCTGCTAAATTATAGAAAGAATAATATTGTGATTTAACATTACTTTAATTTTTCGTTGTGACGAATACATATTGCTGGATTCTTATTTGATTCCATTTCTATTAATAATGTAGATATTTTCTAGTACCCATAATTTTTTTGTGCATTATTATTTCTTAATTTACTTGACTTATTATTATTTTAAATTTTCTGTTTATTTATATCCTAAACAACTTTACAGACTAAAAATTTTGTTTTGACACAGTTACATATAGCTGTATTAAATAGGTAATATTACAATACTAGTAGGTATAGTACCTGCGAAACAATATATTCAAAACAATACAATACGTAGTAGAACTTAATATTTAAAAATATCACCTAGATAATATCCCAGACAGTTGACTGAAATGCAACTAGATTTGGTACCGTCTACAGTAGCGCGCTTAGGTGTGGAATATTTCTCGCATGCACCAGTGTCATCCGAACTACATTCGTTATTCGTTGCGGGCACTGATTATATAGATAGGGTATTAGATTGCTCAATACCATAGTGCGTTTTTGCAATCCTTCTGCACTGGCGACATGCAGAGAGAGATAACAATATTTTTTTAAAATTTATTAGAACTTAATTGAGACGTGTAAAATCGCCTTAATTAAGATATTTTAAAACGTATTAAAATGTGTACAATTTGCTTTCCGTAAAAGAAGCTGAATATGATAAAATTAAAGGGGCAATGCTAACGTTTTTTGTAGAAATACATTTTCGCTAATGTTCACAAAATTACTAATTTACAATCTCACAGTTGATGGGAATATCAGCAGTTACGATGTCGCTGCTGCCGCCTAACTTGTAATGCTGAAATACTTGTAATGCTGGCATCTCTTAGTTTTTATATTTTTTTAAAAGAATTCACTATATTGTAGTTAAAAATACTATACTATTAAAATACTATCTATTCGTATTTTTTCATTAGATACCTAACAAAAAGCTATCAAAATGCAATAGTTCTATAAATCTACAGTTAAACCTAAGTTCTGTATAAGTAGCCTTTATACCCATATAGCCATTATAGCCAAATAATCAGTCAACAAAGATATGAGTGGAATATTACCAATATTCGCAATAATATAGGTACCTATGACATTATAGTTATATAATTTTTTTTAAATTAATAAACATAATTTCTAAACAATAGTGCAGAATAGAGTAATTTTATTGAATAGGCTGAAACTATTCATTAATCGTCTCTAGAGGCATTTTTGCCAAATTCTAGTCTTATTTTAAAATATATGTAGCTTTTAACATAAATCTTCAATCGAGTCATCAAGCATGCCAAATATTTTTGGAATCAGATACACAAAATGTCTCAGCTCAAGGATAGGTCGCATTCGATGAATTCGATTTGACTTTTCTGAGAGCCTCTTTTTATGATTAACCTTCGGAGAAATGGAATTTATTCAGCGCAGATACCTCGGCCAAACTTTCAATACATCATAGTATTTAAAGAGTGCCTCTGGAGGGTACCCCTTATTCTATTATGTAGTAATAGTGCATTATAGTGCACGGTTTTTTCTGGGTTCTGAAATCTAAAGTGCCCCTCAACTTGAATTAAATGACAAGCAGTATGACTGTATAAAACGGTTTGAGAATTTCACAATGCTCGTGTCCAACAACTTGCGTGCACTTCAACACTTATTAGCGTGTCGCCGTCAAACAGCAAACTTGCGGAAGCAGTCAACTAAAATTGACAAGACGAAAGGCCGAAAGCGGAAGTGGCCATTTTAGCGTTCTTGTTAAGTACTATACAAGACGCGGCACACCTACTCTACCTCGTAGCATTTGAGTCCACTTACGCTTCGTTATGACGCAAAACGGACGGCGCGTAACTTGATTATTCGACGAGCTGACTATCGGGAAAATTTCCGTTTAGCTATTAATTACACTTTCAGAAATGGCCGTTTCAGCGGGGATACTTAGCGAATACGGCACCAATGGATCGCATTTATTTTTAATCGCATTTGAGAAAATTAAAATTATTTGCTGTTGGGTAGAGGCATAAAACCCTGATAATTTGGCTATTATACGTTTGTTGCGGTGGCAGTAAAGAACAAGAATTAAGTATATGAAGAATAAAACCAAAATGGCCTTATGTCTAGGGAAGTAGAGGGATGAGAACATTATCAACATAACATCGAATAGACAAAGATTTTTCAATGACATTTTAAAAGTTAAAAAAAAAGTTGCATTTCTAATAACAGAAGGAAGCTGGTCCAAAAGACAGGATGCATGCACAGCGAAAGAGTGAGTGAGGAATTAAGAATTGGGCCTAGGTATGTTAATTGTATTATCTTTGACTCGACCGAAGTGGGAGATCATGAACTTACGCAGATCAATGTGTTGTAACAGGTCTATTTTTTCTGAATGCTCTCCTTTGCATCCAGGTGAGCAACATCTGCGTGTCTAGCTAGTATGGGTAACAATAATGCCTAAATGAGATGGAGATTTGTTTTTACTGGTTATAACTTTTGCAGCTGTCGAAGGCTATGAAAGCCGTGGTGGATTATTCTACTAACTTCATTAATGTGTGCCTACCAAGAGGACGACATTGGAGGAGCAAAACAAAGATTTTTGACAACTGTACCCTACATTATCATTAATTTGAAAGGGAGGCAATGCCGGTATGTCGATAGTTGACATTAGCCATGACTTCTAATCAAAATAACTTAGGATTTACTGGAGTTTAAGAGTATGCCATGGAAGTCGAACCATTTTGTAAAGCGGTCGAGGTTCAAGTCCATCTGAGGAATGGCTGTTGGAAGAGCATTCGGACCCTTACCTTTAGCAATGAGGTTTATGAAGAGAGAGAGAGAGAGCAAGGAAGACAAGACGACGCCTTGCGATAAGCCAGACACAAATCAGACTTGTTATTGCCAGATTTGACAGACTGGCAGCGTCTTCGCAAGTACGAATCTAACCGACTAAATCTGAAACAATAACTAAGCGCAATTATTGTAATAGTAAATCAGAATCAACTGAATTAAATGCACTACTTAAACCGAGTAGCGAGAGTTAGTTCGTTTCCAGTCATTCATACCGTATCTAATAACATCTGGGATTATTATCAGCACAGTATTTGTGCTATGTCCTAAGCGAACTCCAGCCTGCAAAAGGTCTAGCGAGCTGTTACCATTTTGTTAATTACTGAGGGGTCTAGACAACGCCCTCTAATATTTTGGAAAATATAGACAAACATAGGTAGTCGTGTGTTCCACATAACATCTAATTGAAACAAACAAATTAAAAAAAGCCGAGCCGCCATCGAGCAGATGAAGCGTTGGGAGGTCGTCAACTCGCCATTAGCTCTGTGACCGCGACATGTTCGCAACTCCAGTAATGGAAAATTCATGATTGATGTCGACGTGCGGCCAAATGAACGGCTTTGCTTGTTTTAGCCTTTCCTGCAAGAGTTTTCGCAGTGTATAAAAGTGTCGCGACTACTGCAGAATACGCTCACGAGAATTATTTATGTCGCAGGAAAGAGTCGCGTTACCGATAACGATCAAACCAGTAACCGGGTCCTGCAGCACGGCAGAATAATTTGGGTAGGGACACAGTGAATTCTGGTACTAATTTGCACATTACAAAATCATTAAACTCCTAAACAATGCTTATTCTTTAGTGCTAAAAGTCAATCGATTATGGTATTACGAACTTATGTAAATATTAAAATAATTTCAGCCACCGCAATAATAAGAAACGGAACTTAACGCGTAAATTAATGACATTTTCAATATTTCTGCCAAATTATATATTTTTTTGTCACGGAGAGAATGATTGTAGTAAGGTCCGTTTATTACAATCATACTGACAATTACATAGGAAAAATTCGCTAATTTTGGATTTATATGCCCACTTATTTGTAAACAGAAAAAGCATTCTGAACCTTTACATAAATATTCCTACTTACATGTTTTTGCTGTATTTTTTAAAATGAATTTAGTAATATTGACCTCAAGAAATACTTAAAACTATGAAGTACTAAAATACTTTTATCTATGCAAAAATACATATTTTCAAAATGTATA